>JAQQPU010004295.1:472-12783 GCA_029168905.1 Artemia sp. Kazakhstan ARC1039 | reverse complement strand
GTTGAAGTCTCCATGAAGGATAATGGCAGACTTAGCGTACTTGCCCCGAATAAATTCGAGGGAGGCTTCAAGGTAGCTGGTAATCTGGTACGTTGGAGGGTTAGACACGGTACCGACAATCACAGATTTATTTGGGAGGGTCACCCTAACCCACAGCCCTTCTTCGCCTGCTTAATCTGGTATGTTCAGGCATGAATAAGGTATATGGTTCTGTAGATAAACAGCGACACCTCCTCCTCTGTATTTAGCGCCGTCAGTACGCTCTCGATCCCGCCTGAGGAGTGTGTATCCCTGGATGGCAACCTCACTGCTCTTTATTTCTTGGTTTAGATTGGTCTCAGTGATGCACATGATATATGGCTTGACCAAGTTCACTAAATGTAGGAACTGGTCAAACTTAGATCTGGGACCTCGTACATTGCAGTGGGCTACCGTAAACAGGTCTGTTTGGATGGTCGGTGGACGTGCTACAGGTCGTCTTCGAAATGGCTGTTTGGTCCGAGGCTTTTTGTTGTTAATCATAACCAGGTAAAAGAAGCTTTGCCGGGTGGTTAGCCCAACAAAGCCCATAAATCCATTGCCATGCATCATTAGTAATCTTCTTGAAAACCGGGTAATAACTTTAAGTTGGATTCGGCAATGATTTAACCTTGGAAGACAGGTCTTTGCAGTTGTAGTGCTGTTTTTTTTTTTTTTTTTTTACCTTATCACAAAAATGATGTGACGAAAAATTTTCTTTGTTGCAGGCTGCTTGCCATTCTGAGCCTTAAATTGTTGTTTGAAATAATTGGAATTTATATTGAAGAAATTCATATAATACTATTTTGTTACATCATTCTTCTTTATTTATGCATGTAATTCACACTGTAAGGAAGATATTATTAATATATTCGGATGAATCTATCTAAGGTTGTTGACATGGTTCTCAGTTGTTGAAGTATTTTTTTAGGTTTTGCCACCAATTCAATTTTGACTATTTTCTATTCTTTCATGATAGTCACCAAACTCTGAGTGACTTATCAAACTGTGCTCGTCCCGAAGAGCACTGGTGAGTGAAGAAAAAACTGAGATTTTTTTCTTAAATATTTGGTAAATAGGCTTGATCAAAACTTACTTAAGGAATAATCAAAACCCAATGATCTGAGGAACCAGTCTTTTCGACTGTTCAACCAGGGATGTATTTAAAAATTCCTAGAAAAGGTCTTTATACATTCTACCTCCTTCCTTAAAACGAATTTTTGCTAATAGTAAGCTGATAATCATCCGTTTTTTTTTTGTTTTTTTTTGACGTTTAAATTCAACAAGTATGTTTTGATTCAGTTTTTCTCCGCAATTGTACTCGCCAGTATATACTTTTTTTTTGGTTTGGTATTAGCTGACAGTGCAAAAACCGTCGTCTCCGTTCACACCCTTTTATTTTTTCTACATAATACATTTTAAAGGAATATTATATAACTGACCCTGGTTTGTCTATCTCTGATGTAGAGAAACAGCCAGTTGAGAATGCTCAAAATGCGTCCTTTGACATACCGTTAATGATTCCCCTCGATGTCTGAGTGGTAATTAGTTTCTTCTTGCAAATATGTTATGTTGGTTGTTTTTGGAAATTGGTTTGTGTAGAATTTTTCTTTCAGATCTTCGCTTTGTCATTAAGTGGGTTCCTAATAAATTCATCAATTAATTGATATACCAAGTCTTTAATATTTCAAATTTGTTCAAGGCAGAACCTTTTTTTGACGTTGAACAACTAGGGATTACTTTCAGAAGTATGCTTTTGACAATCCATCTGGGACAAAACGAAAAACAGAATCTTGTTGCATTGATGGCAGGGGTCATAAGAGAATTGACGAAACGAAGGATGTAAATGTCACAGGGATTCCGCAAGAAGAAGTAAAAAGAAAAGTTCTGGGCAGATTTGTGTGAAGGAAGGGCTCGCGGAACTTCATTGGCGTCGTTAAGCCTGGGGCACTATAAGTTGTCAATACTAGTAAAAGAATAGTTTTTGTGAAAGCTAGTTGCCAAACCGGTCGTAGACACACTATTCATGATTTATTTATTTGATGTTTGGTATCTATGCTATAATCTTTTCCATAATATATTCTATAACTCTTATTCCAGAAATCCTGACTCCTAAAACGCTTTGTATTGGACTGTCTCGTGTTGGAACTGACGATCAACAGATTTTGGTTTCAACCTTGGAAGACATTGGTGATTGCGACCTAGGGGTGCCTCTACATTCATTAGTTATAGTTGGAGGGGTCCATCCGCTTGAAGTTGAATATCTTCAGTACTATTCTGCAAATGGAATTAATGTTGATATGTTGGCTGATAAAATTTAGCAATAAACTTATTTTATTAGATGTTTTTTATTTTACTTAATTTTTTTTTACAACCTGTGTGAAATGCGTTGGATTTTCACTAAGTTTGAGTTGATATTTAAAATATGAGAAGTTGTAAGCCTGTAATGGTTACCTATACTCTGTGTTTTAATTTTATTGATAAATGGTTAATGGAGAATTTCTACCTATTCTAAATGCTATTATAAAAAATCGGTGTATTGATATTTTATATTGGCAATACTATAGTTGTTAAATTCTAGGACTCGAGATTGAACAGTTAATAGATATTTAAGGCAGAGAGAGACAAACAGACAATTGCTTAAACTCTGTGGATTGTCTACGGTTTCTCCTTATTTTAAACATCTAGTACTTTATTTACTTTTTGTATTTTTTAGATTATTTTACAAATAAAACAAATGAGGAGTCGAGACCGGTTCTCGAGAAGACTTATCAGCAATGCTTCAGGAACGTTTTATAGTATTAAGTAGAAAATTTCAGCGGGTATTGAGGGGGATGTTGAAAAGAACAAAAGGTACTTTGTGCATACTGCTACTAATGCTATTACTACTGTTATAGCTGTTGCTACTACTGAAGCTGTTTTTATGCTGAGTTTTGTGGTGAAGCTTTCAAGGAATGTTTCGGTGGATGTTGAACTAAACTAAAACTAACTATGAGCATTTAGATTGTCAAAAGCGTGTAACAGCAATATCTCAGGAATGACTTACATTATTAAGTTGGAACGTTCAGTCTATGTTGAACAAGCAAAAGTAACTATGTGTGTACTAATAAAACTACTACTACCGTTACTGGAACTAATGGGGCTAAGGGTATCAAGAAGAAACTTTTAGGGAACGTTTTTTTTTTTTGGGGGGGGGGGGTTCAATTAAAGAAATAACTATATGCATTTAGGATTTCAAAAGGGCATATAAGAAATATCATAGGCAGCACAGCACTATCATAGAAACTATTAAATGAGCTCTTTTGATTGGAAAATAGATGTCCTTTTTAAGAGTCAGAATAATTGAAGGACAAGTAGCCCCCCTCCCAAGCCCAATAATTCTCCAAACATCCAATCAAAATTTTGAGATATTCATTCTGTTCTGCATTGTTGAAAGGTCTAGTAACTGTGTTGCTGGGGATGTTAGGGATGTCAACCCCCCTACAGCCTTCAGAGCAAGGGTTGTAAGTTATGCAATATGCCCATTGTTTACATATAGCGATACTTATTAGGAAAGAGCGCATGTTTGGCATTGGTGTTCAAAAAGACCAAGTGTGTTCAAGTGGAGTTTTCAGCGAATGCTGAGGGGAGTGTTATACAGGTCAAAAGGGAGAAGCTCAGAAATGACTAAGGGTAATAAGTTGGAACTATAATGGTATGATTAGGGGGGGATGATCAATTGACCAAGGGCGTGTTGAGAGGGATGTTGAACTAACCAAAAGGCACTATGCGCATGCTACTACTATTACGACTTATACTTCTACTGAGAATAAGGATATTAAGGTGGGGCTTTCAGTGAACATTTAGGGGGGTGTTGAAGTAAATCAAAACACTCTGTGTGCATTCAGGTTGCCAAATGGATGTATGAGCAATTCCCCAGGAATAGCTTAAGAGTATTAAGTTGAAACTTTTAGGGCGTTCTGAGTGGGACGATGAACAAAAAAAAAGGCACTTTGTGCTTACTGCTGCTATTACTGCTGCTGCTACTTCTGCTACTATTACTATTTTTGCTACGACAACGAATACCGAGGCTAAGGCTAGGAAGTTGCATCTTTCAGGGAATATTTAGGGGGCTACTGCTATGTCTACTACTAGGACAACTACTACTAGTACTATTGAAGCTGGAGGGTATTACAGTGAAATTTTCAGAGGACTTTGAAGAGGATAGTGAACTAAATTGAAACACGCTATGTGGATGTAGGTTATTAAAAGGTTGGAACAGCTGTATCTCAGGAACAGTTTAGAGTATTAAGTTGAAACTTTCCGTGCATGTTAAGGGAAATGATGAACCAAACAAAACGTACTATATGTATACTACTACTATTAACTGTACTACTATTACTATACTACTAATACTACTGTATACTACTAGAACTACTATTAATACTACTATTAAAGCTAAGGGAATTAAGTAGACATTTTCAGAGAGTCTTGGGGGTATGTTAAATTAAATTGAAAGACGTTGTATGTACGCTGGCTGTCAAATGGCAGTATGAGCAGTTTATAAAGAATGGCTTAGATTATTAGTTTGAAACTTTCGGAGGATTCTGAGGGGTATGTTGAGCTAAAAAAAATGCACAATGTGCATATTACTACTATTAATAGCAGTAGCACTTCTACTGCTGTTACTACTAATAGTACTAAGGCTAATTGTATTAATGCGGAACTTCCTGGGACTGTTGAGGGTATGTTAGGCTAAATCAAAGCACATTATGCGCATACAGGTTGTCAACAGGGCGGATCAGAAATATATAAGAAACGACTTAAAGTATCAAGTTGAAACCATCAGGACGTGAGGAGGGATAGATCAAAAAGCCACAATGTGAATACCTGGACAAAAAAAGGTATTTTATCAAAAAAACATAGTAGTCTTGACTTGGTTGGTCAACAGAATGAAAGTTTTCCTATTATTATTTATTTTTCTTTATGGTACTCACTTCAAATATAGCTGCACCCATTAAACCCCAAAGTTATGTTCATAACAATTTTCCTTTCAAACTTTTCATTTATATGTGTCCCAAGAAATGTTTGGTATGTCATTTTGTTCACGGAAACAGTGATGAATGTCGTGGAGAATCGACCGTGGGAAAAAACTAAAGGATTTTTACCATGACATATGAAGCTAAGAGAGGAAAGGAAATAATAAATGAAAAATAAAACCAAAAAATGGTGAGAAAACGAGAATTTTGTCAGCCAGTGGCAAAACACGAAGACGAAAAACAAGCAAATATTTCGACAAGGAACTCCGCCAAGTCGTCCTCAGTGCTAAACAAAAAAGAAAAAAAGGAAAAAAAAAAGCTAACCTTTTGGAGTTTACTGCACGAGATACGAACAGACACTGAATGAGAGACCAAGTCGAAACCAATGAAAAAAGGATTTACCAAGGAGATTGGGCAAGAATGTTTTGCCTCACAATACTTTTTGCTCGTCTGCAATTTCGGTTTTCATTAGATATGCAAATAGGTTATCTTAAATTTGACTGGGTACAAATATCAATTTGGTCTTTTAGTATTAAATTGTTATAAATTGGGCTTAATGAAATGTCTCCGGTGTCTCTATTTATAGCCAAATTTCTGTTTATATATTTTTTTTATCTCAATTTTACTCTTTAAAAGATTGCGGTAGGCTATTTACAGTAGATATTAAAGTTGCCTCCTCAAAAAGAACAAGATGTGTAGGATTTTCGAAAATATGCTGGGCCAAGGCGGAATCAAAGTTGTCATTTTTATTTTCAAATCTCAGGGACTTATCTATTGAAATTTTGTGTTCATGCAAACGTTCAACAGGTTGTTGATGGGTCCTACCAATGTAAAATTTCCCACTTGAACTTGGGACTCTGTAGACACCACTACCCAGTACATGGTCAGTTTTATCTTTTCCTGAGTAGAAAATATGTTAAACTTTTTGTTCACTTTTGAAAGAAACAGAGAGATTGATCTAACCAAAAGGTTAGATTTTCTTTTTTGTTTAGCACTGAGGACAACTTGGTGGTGGTCCTTGTCGAAATTAACTAAAAAAAACGAGTTTTTTTTAGCTGAAAGTAAGGAGCGACATTAAAACTTAAAACAAACAGAAATTATTCCGTATATGAAAGGGGCTTTCCCCTCCTCAACGCCTCGCTCTTTACGCTAAAGTTTGACTCTGTCTCACAACTTTATTTCTTTAAACAATACAAACTTTAGCGTAAAGAGCGAGGTGTTGAGCAGGGGAAAGCCCCTTTCATATACGGAATAATTTCTGTTCGTTTTAAGTTTTAATGTCGCTTCTTACTTTCAGTCAAAAAAACTTGTTTTTTTAGTTAATTTCTGAACGTTTTTGAATTAATGCAGCTTTGATTTTTGGCTCACCGTACATGAATAATTAAAACGAAATTCGCATATTAATTTTCCTTTTTTGGCTAATTGGCTTTCTCGAAATTTTGTTCTGACGTAACTTACGTAACAAATTTCTATATTCGTATGTTTTTATTACGTATATTAGGTAGTTCGCTCCCTAGTCAATACCTCGCTCTTTACGCTAAAGTTCAAATTTTGTCCGAATCACAAACCCCTGAACCACAAAGGCCGGTTAATAAGAATAGATGGCTCTTTTGAAAGTACTAAAAAAACTGAAGAGAAGTCCCTCATATACGTAATAATTTCTGTTCGTTTTAATGTTGCTTCTTACTTTCAGTTGAAAAAAACTTGTTTTTTTATTTAATTTCTGATCGTTTTTTAAATAATGCTGGGAAAACTGGCGCCCCCTTCATAGAAATGTCCCTTCCCCCAAGGAAATATCCTCCATGGAAAGATCCTCCCACGTAACCCCTACTCTAACCCCGACCCTCCACTAGAAAAAAATCCTCCTGAAAACGCCTGTATACTTGCCAATAACCAATACTATATGTAAACAATGGGCAAAGTTTATAACTTGCAGCCCTTCTCCCGGGAACAGTGGGGGATTAAGTCATCCTCAAAGACAAATTAATTAGATTTTTGACTGTGCTGAACAAAATGGCTATCTCAAAATTTCGATTGGGTGACTTCGGGAAAAAAATGAGCGTGGGAGGGGGCCAAGTTGCCCTCCATTTTTCGGTCACTTAAAAAGGGCACTAGAACTTTTAAGTTCCGTCCGAATGAGCCCTCTCACGATATTCTAGGACCACTGCGTCAATACGATTACCGCTGGGGTAAAGAAAAAAAAAATAAATATGCATCCGTGATCTTTCTTCTGACAAAAAAATGGAAAATTCCACATTTTTGTAGATAGGAGCTTGAAACCTCTATAGTAGGGTTCTCTGATGCGCTGAACATGATGGTGTGATTTTCAATAAGGTTCTATAACTTTTAGGGGGTCTTTTCCCCTTTTTTCGAAAATAAGCCAAATTTTCTCAGGCGCTTAACTTTTGATGGATAAGATTAAACTTGTTGAAACTTATATATTTGAAATCACAATTAAAATCTGATTCTTTTGATGCATCTATTGGTATCAAAGCTCCGTTTTTTAGACTTTCGGTTACCATTGAGCCGGGTCGCTCCTTACTTACAGTTCGTTACCACGAACTGTTTGATATTTGCTTGTTTTTCGTCTTCGTGTTTTGCCACTGGCTGACAAAATGTTCGTGTTTTCACCCTTTTTTGGTTTTATTTTTCATTTATTATTTCCTTTCCGCTCTTAGCTTCATTTGTCATGTATAGCCAGTCTGGTATTAGAAAGTATTTTTACCATGCAATGATAACATTTCATTATTTACTCTAAAATCCCCTTGCAAAAGCATATTTCAATAAATACTTGAATAATGAGAAACATAGTTATATACGTTTAACAAAATACCTTCCCATTTGTGGAATAGTTCCTTACTGAATTTTCCCACTATGTGATGGTTTTAGTGAGAATCCATAAAATACTTTCCAGCTCAGTCGCACGTCTCAAAAACCAAGTGAAAGCGAAAATGGAAAGCGTAAAGTGAAGATGATGCTTGGAGCACAATAACTAGTGGAATACGTATCAGTACTACTATCTAGCTTACCTCACTTTGGAACAGGTACGTGTCCTCTTCATTCTCGCCACAATAATGTTTTTTTTCCCCATAAATGTAGCTATGTTCTTCCACGTTCCTCGGCCTGTTTGAGAATTACGCTCTAATTTGGTTTCCAGCTTCACTTTCCACGACCTGTTAGAATTTTCTTTCCATAAAAGCAGAAAGCGTTTCCAAGAAACAAAAAACCAAATGGAAAGTTATTGCTGTCCATCTTCATTCACGGAAAGACATAGGAAGTGATTCTGGATCTGCTTTCAAAATCGCGAAAACCGTCCTTATGTGTAGATGTCATGGAAATTTTGTGTGTATAGTTAGATGTCAGGATATTTAAGTATCTTACTAAAATAGACAAAATTCATAGTTAATAAAAAATCAGTTGTTGAAATAGAATAATTTAAAGTTATGTCAAAAACAGGGTAATCTTACACAAAGACCATCCTTGTAAGTTAGGTAGATGTTTAGAGTAGCAGCTCTCACAAAGGAGAGAAGCTAAAACAAAGAGTGAGGCATTTCTAGATTGCCAATCTTATTTTCTTTAGCCTTGGCTAGCCTATCTATTTAAGTTGTCTTTGTGGCAGCTCACATCTCCCCCTACTAATAGTTCCATATGCAGCCTTAGGATATATAGGGCAGGGAGATTAAAACACATCAATGGGAAAATTCTTGTTTAGATATTTCTTGCTATCTTTGAATGGGGCTAGGTTAAGAACAATGAACTTTCAGGGATGGATCTAGCCTATAGACTGAAGTATGTCCTGGGAAGGTATTTTGAAGTGCCTACCTCCACTTCTCCCCTCTCTAGAGGACACTGACCTTTGATGACCTTTAAAAATTGGTAGGGGTAAGACACCCAGTAGTCGGCCACCTGCCTATTTTCGGACAGAATCTTTGATAGGAATGAATCATCATCCTATTCACGGACAGAAGTCTCCAATTCCCGTCACCTGCGATGCATTAATCATTTTAAAAACTTTTTGACATTTAAACTACTCTAATTACTGTATTATACCACCTAGAAACTTAATTTTTTTACAGTTAAAATCCTGTTTCTTTTGTTAACAAGTAGGTTACTAATTCAAATAGTTTCGATTGTACGTTGCTTCCTATTTTTAAATTTACTAAGAAGTGTCAAATCTTCCTATAGACGGACATATAGGAATTGCTCATGTATATAGTTATTAGGCAATATTGCTTTGTTCCCTTCATTGATTTCCTGTTATCACTTTTGTCAAACTTCATGAAATGGGTTTTCGTCCCCTTGTTGCTAGGCCTATAGGCAGAATCTGCTAATTCATGTTTTGGCAAATTCATGATTCATGATGGCAAACAAAACATTAAATTGTAAAAGGTTTATTAATATAAGAAATTTTTTATTTGAATTTGATTTTCAGAGAAGATAATAATTCAGATTGGAATTATTGAGAAAAGTGATTATCCTTGTTATTCAATGTGGGCAGGTGCGGATCAAGGATTTTTTTTGGGGGGGGGGGCAAAATAGTTGGATTCTATAAAAAAAATTATGGGGTGCA
The DNA here is from genome assembly GCA_029168905.1 of Artemia sp. Kazakhstan ARC1039. Classification (NCBI taxonomy): domain Eukaryota; kingdom Metazoa; phylum Arthropoda; class Branchiopoda; order Anostraca; family Artemiidae; genus Artemia; species Artemia sp. Kazakhstan ARC1039. The sequence continues at coordinate 3,177 of JAQQPU010004295.1, read as the reverse complement.
ACGTAGGTTGATCTGATAAATTTGCATCAGGAGTAAGTTTAATTAACGTAAACTTGAGTTAATTAAGTAAATTATGCTCTTTAATGCTCTTTTTTATGCTTTTTTATGCTTTTTATGCTGATTACAAATATAATAATCATTTCTATCAGAAATGAATTTCAGCCCCCCCCCCCTATATATGCCAATTCAGGGTATACATTTCTACATAAGGGGGGGGCAAATTTTGTTTCTAATTGGAGGTAAGTTTAAACGTAAGTTTAAGATAAATATTCAGATTGAAATTATTGAGAAAAGTGATTTTCCTTGTTATTCAATGAGGGCAGGTGCGGATCAAGGATTTTGTTTTTTTTGGGGGGGGGGGCAGAATAGGTGGATCCAATAAAAAATTTAGGGGGGCGCAAAATCGGTTGATCCGATAAACTTGCATCAGGAATAAGTTTAATTAACGCAAACTTGAGTAAATTAAGTAAATTACACTACTTTAGGCTACACTAGGGGGGCATGCGCCCCTTCGCCCCCTCCCCGCTGGATCTGCCACTGAATGAGGGGAACTGGTATTCCCCTGTACAATGTTTTCAACTATGCAAGATTCCAATGGTACACTTTTCATATTGATCTGACACTATTTTTGATGTGTTTTAGGCTTTTTTTAGAAATCATAATAAACTTTTTTTTGGAATAAACTTTTACTTTTAAAACGAACCAAAATAATAGTTACCATTCCTGAATCAATGTCCCATGGCAACTTTTTCTTAATAGTAATTTTTTCAAAATTTTATCCTTTGAAACGAGGCAGGATTTCTTAATTGCTTTTGACAGCTGTTTTTGTTTGAGAAGTTGCATATTGATTTCTTTTTTTCTTTATTTTTGCCGTGTATCAAAAATGGAAGGTTGTATCAAACAGAAATCAAGTTTGGCTCATGCTAATGAAATAAAATAAAATAGGACGAATATGCAATAATTTGTAAACAAATTTGGGCTATATATTTCAGCTCAATGGAATTGTTGTTGTCATTTTAATGACAAAAAATATCATTTTAATAGCGGGGAACTTGATTTTAATGACCGAGTAATGGAAAATTTTCTGCGGGAGCAAATTTGTACTAGGGGGCCGGTTATTTGTGGGGAAACTTCCATAAGGGATGGAATTTCTGTTTTTTCTGGGGGGAGTTGGGTTAAACAAAAAAAACATAATTGGGTACTTACGCATTATGCGGGCACCGCATAATTTACAAGTCTGACCATTATTTTTTTTTGGGGGGGGGGGGTCAAACCCCTACCCCCCCCCCCCCTGGGTACTACCTTGGCCAAGGGAACAAATTTGCTATTGTACAAGGAAACCAGTCACGAAACCTGTCAAATAGGCTATTTGCAAGAGATCACTATAGATAAATGACTGCAAAGCCGTGGTTTCTCAATGAGTGTCAATATTTACACGATTGATTTTTGTGGTTTAAGGGGGGAAAAGGTACCTAGGTTAGGTTTGGTTACGTATTTAATATATGGTATGATTCCCTCCCCCCCCTAATGTGCAAATATATATCCCAAATTTTTTTCTAATTTATTATAAATTCATCCTATTTTATTTTACATTCGTCCTATATAATTTGGGCGGGGGGCTTTCCCCCTAGATTTGTCACTCCGTTTTGCAAAACCCATAAGCTAACGGATAACAGCTAATGGTGGCGGATCCGGGGAGTGGTGAGGGGGCGCGTGCCCCCTAGCGAAGTCTAAGCATATCATATTCTTGATGTGCTACTTGAACATCAAGTAGTGTATTCTTAAGAAAATTTATTTTAAAAAACAAAGTTTTTCCAAAGGAAGTAAAGAGCAAAGTTGAAACTTAAAACGAACAAAAATTATTACTTTTACAGCCTATCTAACATATATCAATAAAACTAGTACAAATAAACCAACTAATTGTGTTTCTCTATGCTTTTAGGATTATAAAAAACTAGCGCTTTACTGAAAACACAAAAGTCAAGTATAAAAAACAGGATTATTGATTTAAGAATCAAAAGTGAGCATGTAGCCTAACAACACTAAACGAATCGAAAAGGCATTTCATAGTCTTACACCAGTCCTAATACTATCAAGATGGCTTTACTTCAACTTGTTTACAGACTAATTGTATGTCCTTTTCAGAACCAAAACGAGAGCCAGTCATTGAACTCAGCCATTGTGCAGAAGTAATACCAAATTAAATGTAAAAAAATAAAGCAAAATCCTAATCTGGATTGTTACTTTATCTTAAAAGGGATTGATCCGAAAAGGGATTGATAATATTTGTATTCTGTAAAACGCGTCCTTAATTGGTTTGCTTTTACTGTACCAAAACTCCTACATTGTCGTGTACAAGGAAGAAAAGAGATAAGGTTGTTTTATTTGATGTTTTCCAGATTTTTTTTATTTGTGAATATTTCATTTGTGTATTTCACTAGTTAAAAATTTCAATTTGAATTAGTTCATTAAGAAATACAGTGAACAAGCTATGCCAAAAGATGAACAAGATACGTCATTTCAGTACAGACTGATTAGTTGTTATTTCCAGCTTATCTATTTTTGTTCATTGCATGCCTTGAGCTTGATAACAATTAAATAAAAACAAGTTATTTTTCAAGATGAAAGTAAAGAGTGACATTAAAAATTTAAACGAAAAGAAACTATTGCATATATGAGGGGGGAGGGGTATTCCGTGGGGAGTA
>JAQQPU010004294.1:36726-53090 GCA_029168905.1 Artemia sp. Kazakhstan ARC1039 | reverse complement strand
AAAAAAAAAAAGCACATTATGGTCCAGAAAATTCAATTTTATACTTTGGGCTCTATTTTATACTTTTAGCCCTTTTTGATCTTCAGTAGATATTTCCTAAACCAAAAAAAAAAGAAAAAAAAAGCACATTATGACCAGGGAAATTTAATTTTTAAATTTTTCATTTATTTATTTCCCTCAAAAGTGAGGAGTAAATAAAATACTTAAATGACATTTAAAACCAAAAATTATATACTTCAACAAACGAAACAGCCCATTGATGTGAAACGGATTTAATAGCATAAAATACTTAAGAAAAATAAGAACATAAAATAATTCAAGAGGTGAGATTCAGGTTTATCTAACTAATGAAATGTATTTTCGGAAATTTGAAAAAAAGGAAAGATTTCATACTTTACAGAAACTTTTCGTCATTCTTTTAGAAACGCAATATCATAAATCTTGTCCAGTTAACAGATAGACTGGAATTAATGGGTTCACTCACAGAAATATATTGGCTTTTCAGAGCAAGTTAAGACCAATAGACTGTTTACGTAAATAGAAAATTTCGATGCAATATCATAAATCCTGCCCAATTATTAGATAGACTGAGATTAATGGGTTCAATCGCAGAAGTATATTGGCTTTTCAAGGTAAGTTAGACCATTACACTTGTTACGTAACGGCATGTTCCATAAGAAACCTAAACTTTAATACTTAAGTTCCCACTGCAAGTTTTTGGCAGGTTCTTAGTCTGCAGTATTGCTGTTTTCATGCTTCAATATAAGACAACAATTTTTAGCTTATTCAATAGCTGCAATTTAGTTTTGTCCATCTACCAAATTACGTTTAAAATAATTTGTTCACAGTTTCATTGATACACAATAGGTTGAAAGCAGGAAAAAATACATAACGTTCTTTTAACAAGTCTAGATCCATGATTATTTTTTGAGGTATGAAGGGCCAAAGTCGGAAACAAGATTTACTAAAGAACAAAACAATTTTATCAAAGAGAATAGATTTTTAAGAAAAATACTTTTTATCTCTAAATACATAAAAAAAACTTGCCTTGAACACACTAGAAAGTAAAAATAAAATACAAATTTTAATAACATCAGCGTAGGATACACTTGATATACAGAAACCTTTTAATGTTTCCAATTAATATTGTGACGTGGTCTTAATGTTAACAATGTAAAATACTGTATCTTAAGGTTACATCATAAGCACAGTTTATAGAATTAACCAGTAAGTTTATCGCAGATCATTTCTGGTCTTCATTCTCGCCGCGAACAAAAAGCTCCTCCCACTTGTTTGTGCAGTTATGTATCAGTGTGTTTGCGTCAATCAATGAGAAATGGTTACAAAGTGCATTATTCGTAATAGCGGGTTTCCACTTATTTCCGATTATTTCTTCCACTTATTTCCGATTGTTTCGCGTCCAAGAGAAATCTGAATTGTCTACCCGTGAAAAGATCTAATGCCGCTTATGTTTATACGTTCTTCGGAGCATTGCACCTCGGTACGGGTTTTTATAATGGGTGAGATAGGGAATGATCATACTGGTTAATTCTATAAACTGTGATAATAAGTTACAAAACATATCATGAGCACCCAGTAATTTATTTGTAGTTCCAGAGAAATCAATTTTTTTTTTTGGGTAGTAAGAAAGAGTAATTTTTCGCTTTTTTAATACATTTGAAGGATAAATCAAGCCACCTATCTCAAATATCATAGTAGTATCAGCCATCTGCAATTCTTCAATGTCCATAAAATGTTTTGTAAGAATTGACTTGACCATAAAGTGATTCCCCAAGACTGTTGGCACCCAGTTAACTTAGCTATTCTACCAATCGAACAAGAAATCCCTAGACATCCAAACATAGCTTGGGAGCAATGGACATCTTCCAACCCTGATCTCCCACAGCAAGTTCATCTGACTAGATTAGTTCGACGAAGAGACGGAGGCTCTTCACTTCACTTTGGGGAGAAAATTTCGATGGGCGGAGGGATTTCACTTTGGAAAACAAAAAAGGGAATTAAACAAAAAATTTCACAGCCTTTTAAAATTTAGTCAGTCGGTATGTGTGTGTCAATTCCCAAGCCTAAACACCAACTTTACAATTACTTCTCTAGTTACAATAGCCGACACATTGTCGCCCTGAGCCATTCGCAATCCCCATTCAGTCATTTTTTTTCCAAAAATGATTGTAAGATTTGACACCCCTATTTTCTACTATTTCTATTTCACCCTTCTTTTATTACTTGATCCACTTCTCTTTCCTATTCCTTCTCTCTTTCAATCTGAATTGTGTATCTAAGAAGAATCCCTCAAACGGGCATCTTCAAAAGGAGTGAGGGTTGTTAAGTTAACTTTTTCATCTATGGGTATCGGATACTGTAAAAATATATCCAAAATCCTAAACAAAAGCTCAATATTTTCCTAATTATAATTGTATGACAGTTATTGGACATGAATCTAAAAAAAAGCAAATTCGTAACTTTAAAATGTGAAATAAATGTAAATTTAATAACTGATAAACCCTGTAAATAAGAAACAAGAGAATAAAGAAGAAATAAGGAAAACAAAAGAAACATACTACCTCATTATGAATTGGACCATACAGGAAAATCAAAACGTAGAAGCACACAACTTATCTAGGTCCGTTATTCATGAAATCATAATAGTAGATAATCATTTGGAGTAGGCAGGGAGCTGTTAGCGGCAAGTAGATAGCAGTAATGTGAATCGTCTTGTTGTTCCCGGAGAACCCATAAGCGTAAACTAAGTTATGCTTATCAACGAAGTATTTCACGGCAAGGTATAAAAAGCCTAAAATCAAACAAAAAAAAGTTGAAGTTTTTTTTACCTTCTTGGAGGATTGTTAGCTGAAAAATAAAATAAGGCATCTCGACTTCAGCCAGTTCTCAACTGTTATGGTCTTCAATTCATTGCCCTTTTAATTAAAAACAGACATATTTTTTATAGTTCAATTCCTAGTAATAAGCAGCGGAGATATTTTTCTTCTTTTTCAGTGGCAATAATCAAAATGAAATAGTAGGAAAGGATGAAAAAAAAAACGGAAAAGAAGCAAAATATTAAAGCAGATAACAAAAAACCCAATAAACAACAGCAAATGTCTTACGACCCTTAGCAAAAATGGTGGGTGATAATATTTGCCCAGTAGGTTTTGGTAATTTAACTTGGTAAAAAATATTCATAAGTTAAAAAAATATCGACTTGCACATAACAGTAATAACAAAAAAGTTTCCATGTTGAAACCACAAGTTTTTTCTCGCTGTTAAGACTTCTTCCCTCTTAACTAGACTTAAGTTTTAATAACCATTTTCTAAAAGGTAATTTTCTGTTGTAGAGAAAACAATTATTTTTTTAGACACCATGTTTCAGGAATAACACTACATTTGACAAATTATTTTAATGCCATATATCGATCAAAATTTTTATGCCATTAGTTTATAACACGGGTCAGCAACCTTTTGTTGTAAAAGGGCCAACATTCTTTGTGGAGATATTACGTGGGCCGCATTTAGGTTACATGTCGTTACACTTTTGAATCCTTGTAGTATTCAGAGGGCAAACTTCCATAGAAATCCATCAAGTTTTTTTCCTTAAATGCTGTTTAAGTGTGGTATCACATTGCAAATCTATCGCGTTGATCTGCAAATCACTTGGTAAATTATTGATATCCATCGCAAAGGAGTTTTTTTAAATACCATCTTACGTGAGATCTTTTGAAATTAACAAGCTTATTTTCAAACTCATTTTAAAGTTGTATTAATACGCTTTTCATATTGGAATTTTGTCAAACCAAATTCATATCAGCCTTCTGCTTTCTTGCAATTTGGAAAATGATCGATGTTTCTTTCATCGATAAGCTTGATAAATAGTGTAAGTTTCATTTCAAATGCCTCCAATTCTGAATACATTTGGCACAAATTTAGTGCTTGTTAGCGGGTATTGAGTAGATTCAGTGTTGAAATCAAATTAATTAAACACCCAAGAGCCCCCGCCTATGCATTTCCATTTTTTATTTACGAAGCCTACCAGCCAGTCTATCTCTGCTTCTTCGACACTGCTCCAGTTCAGAGGGATTGGCTTGTTGTTTGCTATAGCAAAGTAGTTGATGCAGTCAAAGTCACATGCACTAGCAATTGTAGTTACAAGTAGTTGAGGTTCAAATTGCAATCAGTCACAGTCACAAGCATTTGCAGTTGCAAGTAGCCACAAATTCAAACAGTTAGAAGCAGTCACAACTTGAAAAAGTCTCAATAACAGTAGTACTAATTGCATAAGTAGTACTTGTAGTAGCCCTCATAAGTTCAATTTATTAATTTCAGCTATTCCTCAGATATTGTTCATATACCCTTTTGACAGCCTGCAGCCATACACATACGTTCAATATACACTGCAATATCCCCTAATAGTCTCATTTTCATGCCCTTAGCCATCCCAGGGCTGCCAGGCTCAAGTCATAGGCAGTGCAAAAAAAATGTTGGCACAATGTTTTATTCAATTATTATTTTTCCCTACCAGAGCACTTCGTGTCGAAGGAGTTGTCTTAGAAACTTCGAAAAGGGTTCATTCAACTGAAAATGGGAGTGGCTTGTGCCCTTTTTAATAGTCAACACCCCTAACACCCACTTAATACCCCTTCCAAAAAAATAAAGAAAGAGACAATCCCCCTAAATATTTTCTTGGATAGGCATCCAAGGTAAATAGCTGCCATAATAAATGCCAAGCTTAACGAGAAGCTTTTACATCACAGTTCCTGACCCTCCCCCCACCAGATTATGAAAAAGGTAATTGTGATTCTTCAAAAAAAAAAAAAACCCCCCCCCCCCCAACATTTTCCTGGATTGACGCCTCTGGTAAATAGATGTTCAATATGTAAATAAGCAAAATTGTTAGACATCATATATAGCATAGGCACTTTGAAACAGCCAAAAATAAAAATTATGTGTTTGAAAATACCAGGTTTACCTAGGAGTTTTCACTTTAGGATTCCTGATCAAAAATTGAAAAAAATCGTAAATGTCCCCCTCCTCTATCGGATTCTGAACAACAAACATTGTTTATCTTCATTAAAAACTAAATATTCCCAGCCTATTTTCTAAGATTGGCACCCCTGTTAAATAGCTGTCCAATATACAAATACACAAAAATCATTGCACTCTAAGACAGGCACTTTAAGTTAACCAAAAAATACAAAGAATGTGCTAGAAAAATACTAATAGTTTACACTTCAGGGTTCCTGAGAAAAAACTAAACAGGTCTCTCAATCCGAATAATATCACTTCTGTTATATTTGCAGTCAATTTTATGGAGAAGTGAAAATAAGTGTCTAAGCTTAGCTATTTGATACTGTTTCTATGGATTGGTGGTTTCCCTAAGTTGTTGCCATTATAAAGTATTTCTCTCAGGGGTGTATGTTTTTTTGGGTACTTGAACATATTTTATTCTCCACGAAAAGAGAGTTAAGGGAAGAAATTTCAAAGTAAAATGAACAAAAACATAGCACTCCTCTATTAAACTGGAAGTTACAGAGACTTTATTGAAACATTCAGCCCTGTTTTCCCTGTAATTCAAACATAATTTTGACTAGGAAAAATATTCTACCAAGTAATTATTTTAGCATTCATTATCTTTTTATCAATTAGCTAAAAAAACATATTTTACCGAATATTGTGATCATTGGAGATGAAAAGTCATAGAATACTGTTACACAAAACTTGATGCATATCTTTGAATATTCTTTTCCGTATTTAAATTCAGGAAAACTTTTTCCTCTCTTTATGGTCGGATGCTCAGCTTCAGACCTAAAAATAAAGAAACACAGGTATTGTATGTTGTAAACACAAAGTTCTATGTGTGTTCATAAGAATAAGTGAACACAAATGCTCAAATGATGGAATAGTGTAATTGAGCTATTTGGCAATCAAATTACTTTATTCTGTTACCATTATTTCCTTTTTTCCTTATTTTTTTATAATGTTACCATTATTCGGAATTATTTTTATTTCCTTTTTTAAATCATTATACATAGTTTGTAGCCTGGCAGCGGCATAAAGTGACAATCTAACTGTTTTTAGCATGGGGGGATTACACTATGTCACCAGAACATTGAATAGTAAAGATTTTTGGACCTGATGCAAACTCCTTGGGGAGTAGAATATCAATTAAAATTTTTGGAAAGCGAATACAAGTATTTAATTTTAGCTTCTTGAATGTGTCTACCAGATAAAATCGATGTGGGAAATAAGAGGAAACCCTTTAATTGTTACTATTTGAAAACCCACATAAATGAGGTATTTGTCATGCTTTGATAAATTTATCCTTATCCTACGACAAAAGGTGATCAGATTTCAGACCCGTTTTAAGAATTAATAGCTGATGTCCTAGCAATCCCTTTTGACGACCTATATCCCATTCAACCTTTGAGGGATTAGAGAGGAGAGTATTACCACGTTTTATATCAACAGGATATATTGCAAAAGGGCTACCAGAGCTCACCCAACTTGATTAGAAGTAAGAGTAAGAGTCCTAGTTGTGGCTCTTGGACTATGTATTCTCTACAGAAATTGGTCAGGGTTAGTAATAAGACCAACTGTAATAGTTTTGCTTTTGGAGAGTCCATATTCAATTCACCTTTGTGTTTAATGGGGGAACAGCCCCCTCAATTACTGCCATCATTACGTCTGCCAGTACGGATGGTCAAGTGTGCAAACGCGATGGCTTACCTTTCACCTAGTTCTAAATGGTTACAGCATGTTTCTGATCAAGCCTGTGTGGGAGAGCGAGTCCCTAAAAACTTTTTCATCATGACATTTATTGGAAGATGTCAAATCTTGACAAAATTTCAAACGAAGTACAAAGTAATGTTATTGTTATGGCATTAGCAATCAGGAGCCAACCTGACTTTATTACAGGAGGAGAATAAAGAATCACACTAAATTGTGTCATCAGGACATCTATAAGAAGGAATAGTCTGACCTTAACAAAACATATGCAGAAGTACAATTAACTGGCCTAGTTTCGACTGTCAAAGTATGTAACTGAGTCAATTTCCACGATGAAGGAGGAATAGGGGTCTCCAAATACCTTTCATAAGCACTTTCACCTGAACAAACAGTCGTCCCTTAACCAAAGGAAGGAAGTCTTAGCCTGGCTTATAATTCGTCTTCATATGGTCTTTAATTGAACAAACTTCTGAGGCAAAGGGGAAGATAAAGGCATATTTTGAATCAAGCTAATCACTAGGCAAACTGACACAATTCATTGAAGCAAATATGTTATCGACAGCTAACACATTTATGAGGTGATCCTATCCACAACTAAAGGGTAGTTGTAACTCAATCAATCGAATACGGATTAGCAGCTGACATTTTTGATGTGCTTAGCTAATCTTTGAATCAATCCTATAGACACTGTTGCTTTTGTTGCAACGCAATGGGACACATTAGTATAGCCACACTTCAGGGGCATTTGCATAAGATGTCTACCTTGATCCTTCTGTTAAAATGTCTATGTCAGGCAATTTGTCTTTGTCATTATTATTCGGGAACAGCAAAATATCTGGTTCTGGTTAAGAGACTCATAATTTACCTGAGTTTTTTTTTTAATATATCGTTATCCTTTAGTTGGTCCCAGGACTAATCAAATGTCTAGATGGAAGAAAAGAATAAATAGAATTTCTACGTCTGATTTGGTGAAAGTACTGAGCCCATACCGTTTTCCCTTCATTACATTATATTATTCAGATCAGTTTTTCATTCATTGAAGACCATCAGTGGGGCCATTATGTAATTCCTCTTAAATTACTTAAAAATATTAACCAAGGAAAGTACACGAGGCCCGGTCTTTTTGCAATCTACCCTCTCCCATCCCCAAAGAAACAACTATCAAGCTATAAAACAAAGAATAATAGACATAGAAGTGAATAATAGATAGAAGTGACAAAATCGTTAATAATCAAATCTAAACTTACTTTGAAAATAACAGACATCCAAAATAGTAAAATAGATCCGAAACTCTCATCAAGTCCATCGCCGTTTCAACAAAAAGGGTATAGATCATGTAGTTGACAAAATACCTGTTATTTTCTGGTAGGAAGGCACATAACCATTAGGTTGGTTTCTCAAATTGGGCTGGGGAGGACAGCCATGAATAAAATCCACCAATCATAGAATCCATACTAGAAGGAATATATATTGATATGTAGAATCATACTATAAAAAGCCAAATAGAACAACAGAAACAAAGGAACTCCGTTGATTAACAGATTAATATTCACATGAAAGAGGAGGAAAATAGTCATTATTAGATGTAGCATGTCAGTTTCAGAGGGGAATGTTTTCCTCTCTTTTTTCCGCAAGTAATTATCTGTAAATAAGCACAATTTCAAACATTTCATCCATCTGTTATAAGTAATTTAAAGTTCATAATAGCATTAGACATTTTTTAGCCAGTCTCCTGACTAGTAAAAAATACAAATTATCCAGTGCTTCATTCACAAACTTAGTGACCCCCCATAGCACCCCATCCCACAAACACCGCCCAGTGGGATGTTTACGGTTTTAGCGACATAATAATACCATCTAGTGCCAAATTAATCAATTTAAAAATACCATTAGCGCATTCTGAGAATACCTCCTGGTTGGGAAGGTGGACACTGAAGAAAATCCTATGCTTTCTATAAAACTATCAATCAATCAATCAACCTTTTATTTTTAAGTAAATGAACAAACGAAACAATTGACATGAACATTTAGACTCAAAGCAATGCTTGTACGAATCACACCCGATATTGGTAAACAAATTTATATCACACTATGAAATGAAAAGAGAAGAGCTGATAACATAAGAGAGGTATAAAGAATTAGAAAGGAAAGAATTGAGACGAGGTGGAGTCAAAGAAGGAGAGTGAGAGGATAAGATACAAACGAAAAATTGAGACATTAACTCATGCAGTATCCAATACTGTGTAAGAGAGGTATCGTTTTTGGAGTGTGCCAAATGATTTTATGGATTTAATAAATTCATTAATTGAGTTCCATACAGAAATACTTCTATAAACTGGAGAGTGTTGAGACCTTTTAAGCCTTCTTCTTGGTAGCATAAAATTGTACTTGTTGCAGCGGAGAGCTCTTCCTCGATGAATTGTGGTACAAAGTTCGAAGTACCTGGAAAGACCTTGAGGAATTCTATTCGATATTGCAAAGTGTGCTAAACGCAGATTACTAACGTTGATTATCTCTGTTATATCTATTGTTCCAGTGTCTCTGCATAGGTCTGTTGAAGAATATAGCCTGGGGAGGCAATATGTGGCCTTAACTGCACGGTTTTGTGATCTCTTTAATGATTTTAGATGAGATTTGAATGTATTGCTTCATGCAGAACAGCAGTAGTTCAAGTAGGGGAAGACAAAAGCATTATAAAGCATTTTCATCATGTCAGCACTTAGAAGCAGGCTAGCTCTATGTAACATTGATGTTTGCCGTGAGACTGTTGAAGACAGCTGGGAATGTGATGTTTGAACGAAAGAGAGGAATCTACAAATCCGCCAAGGAACTTTGTGATTGTGGTCTGAGGAATGGGATTTCCATTGATGGACAGTGCGACATTATGAAACAATGAGGAGTTTGTAGGAGCAGAAGTGAAGACTATGATGCAGCTTTTTGTAGCATTTACCTGCATTTTGTTACGAAAACACCAGTCAGATATTTCGTCAAGTGTTTTTTGGGTCTTTTTTGCAGCAGACTCGGATGATTCAGCAGCAATGAAGAAATTTGAGTCATCAGCGAATAGTACTAGATGTGCATTTGCGGTAAGACATGTTTTCAGGTCATTGATATACAAAATAAACAAGAGTGGTCCAAGTACCGACACCTGAGGTACGCCAGATTTTACCGGTAATTCTGGCGACACACTACCCTCCACAATTACACACTGCTTACGATCAGTCAGGTACGATGAAAACCACTCGTGAGCAACACCATATATTCCAAATGAATGTAATTTTGTGAGGAGGATTGAAAGGCATACCGTGTCGAAAGCTTTAGTGAAATCCAGAAAAATCCCTAGTACCTTTTCTCCAGCATCCTGGCTATTTAATATGTATTCAACTGTATCAACTAAGGGATGCAAAGTTGAATGATAACGCCGAAACCCGTATTGACGGGGAGAGAGTAGCTGCTTGACATCAAGGAATCTATATACTCTGTTATAAACCACTCGCTCGAGGACTTTTGATAGAACCGGTAGAATTGATATGGGTCGATAATTAGAGATAAGACTCTTGTCTCCTTTTTTGTAGAGGGGAAGGACTTGAGCAGTTTTGAACACATTGGGATAAACTCCGGTTGCTAGCGAAAGGTTGACCAAGTGTGTAAGTGGAGCTACAAGACCTGCAGAGGCCTTCTTCAAGATATAGTGGTACAGCCCAAAGGTGTCTTGGGTTTTGCCATTAGGCAGCTTATTGATAATCAGTAGTAATTCCTCTTTCGTACATGGTGCTATAAAAAGACCTGATATTGTTCTACTGTGGGTTTGTTCAGGAGATGGGCCAGAAACATGTAGAGATTTCTGATTAACGAAAAATTGATTAAAAGCATCAGCACGAGATTCGCTTGCTACTGTCTCACCACGCATATTTATTATTTCTTTAGGTATAGCCAACTTCTTTCTTTTTTGACAAATTATTTCATTAACAACCTCCCATACTTTTCTCAAGTTACTCTTACATTCATTTATTCTCTCCGCATAATACCGCCTTTTTGCATTACGTACGTATCCGTTTAATGTATTTCTGTACTTTTTGTATGTCGCTCTCGCTTCAGGAGTTGTAGATTTACAAGCTTTCAGGTACAGTCTATTTCTGTGTTCGGTAGACTGAACGAGACCTGTCGTCATCCAATGAGTTTTCGGAACACTTTTGATCCGACTTGTTCGTAGAGGAAAACACCGTTCTGTTAACTGTTTAAGCCGGCTCGTGAGTGCATTTGCTGTCATATCTGCCGAAGACGCATGAGATACAGCAGACCAATCATTCGATTTCAGGGTTTCAGTGAAGTAATTAATGTTTTTTTTTGGGAAAAACTTCGATACGTGAAAGCACGATAAGACGCTGGCTTAGTGTACCGGCCTGCCCTTGCTGGGATCATTGTGATAACTGGGTAGTGATCGGAAACATCAGATGTTATAATATGCGAGGTAAAAGATGTATGAGGGTTAAAGGAAAGGAATATATTGTCAATCAGTGTTGCAGTATTTCTAGCTGAGCAATACCGTGTGGGGAAGAATACAGTGGGGAGGAGACCAGATGATACAGTTGTATCAAGGAACGAACGCAAGTTGGCGTCACTGTCAATCGTCAGCAAGTTGATGTTAAAGTCACCCATAAGACATGTATTTTTATCTCGACCACATTCATTATCTCCGACATAAGCTGCTCAACTTGCGAACAGAAAATGTCACTTGGAAATGGCGGTGGCTTATAAAAAAAAGGCATACGAAATCTACTGGAGATGATTGTCCAAGAATTTCAATGACTATTGAGTAGACAGATCGACAACGTTCGACCACACCATTAGAAATTGATTCCAAGTCACCGCGGCGCTTGTAAGAGATAGAATCAACGAATAGAATTAACGAATAATGTAATGCCACCGGAGCACTTTAATGTATTTCATGCGTTTATGCTCAAGGACAGTATTTAAGCATAGGGACGACACATTAAACTCACGAACAAAAACACAATTTTTAACGTTTGCTTTAATTTCCCTCTTTGAATTCTGCAAAGCTCTATTTTGGGAGTAAGCAGTATTAAACCACAGATAAATTCGTCAGGTGCGTGTAGAGTCAATTAATCTGCCATTTGTGTCTTTAAGGCGAATAGATATAGACATTAATTTTCTATTTTTTGAGAGTATATCATTAATGGTGGACCAAATCTTTTTCAGGTTTCCTTCGCAATTGAGAATTTTTTTTAAATAATAATTTTTCTTCGCATCACGGATGAGTTTAGTGTATATGTTTTTATAATTTGATAGGTTAATATCACTGCTGGTCTTACAGGCTTACTTATATAATTTGATTTTACGATATGAGGAGACATTCTTGATTAGAAGGATGAATAACTTGTGGATGCGATAAAACTGGAAGTTGCGAAGAGGAACGCTGCGATTTGGCATTAAGTAGAGGAAATCGAGCAGAACATTGGGTAAACGAGCATCCTTTATCTATTGAGGGTAGGACCTTTTTCCTCTGGCCCCTTGAAACTTCAGTTTAGCTATTCAAGGGTCGACTTGGAGCTAGTTGTCTAGGGATTATAGCGGCTACGATGGAGAAGGGCAAGTTCAATCTCACAGAGGTTCGGAGGATCTCGGCTGTCTTGTCATAGGCTGGACAATGTTCCTTCTCAAGTGCCGTGTGCCCCTTATTATTACAATTTTCACAATAGGCGTCTTTCTCGGTGTAATTTTCAGTAGCGTGGCTAGGTTTACCACATTTTCGACATGATTGGAGTGGCTATCTACAATTATTTTTGCTCTATCAGCTTCAGTGACCTACGTGGATCAGTTGTGACAATTGCATTTTATTAATATTGGTGATGGTTTTATTTGTATTGAAACACATTTCAATACTATTGAAACACATAAAGTATTGAAAAACATTTTAATACTTAAGAGTAAATGTAGAACTTCAAAACCTATTTTTATAGATATTAGCAAACTTTTACAATGACAGGAAAGTCTGAAATGCTCCTTTCTTGTGTTTATGCCTATATATTATATTTTTCTTGCAAATTAAACCTATTTCAGAGCTTTTGTTCAAAAAACCCAGGTAAACATTCATAACAAATTTGAAAAGAGCTACTAACTCATAGAATATGGTCTGTTAGTATATGCATTTGTACTTGGCCTTCACAAGAAAAAAGAAAAGAAAAACTGGATAAAATAATGTTACCTCTGTCGCCCAAAAGAGGGGAGCAACAACACCAAAAACAATGAGAAAATGAATGTTTTCAATAACACTGACATGTTGGCACCAGAACGGGTCACGTGAAACAAAGTCTTTTCGGATAACCATGTAGGCAACTCTAATAGTCCAGAAACGATCATGAGAACAATAGTCGACAGACACTGCGCAACAAACCAGTGCATCTTTTCAGGAGGAGCTAGATGAAGCTCACTAACGACTATAGACGGTGTTGAAAAGATGATAACAATTATCAGCACAACAATATGGATGACTATCGAAGTAAAAAGACGATGCACTTTTTCCGCCTTTTTTTTGTAAAGCTGCTCCCTAAAAGAAATACTTGCAAGTAATATTTTAACTTTAAGTTTCGTAAGAAGAACAATGGTAGTAAAAAACTGTTAAGGTAGTAAAACTGCAGGGAAACAGTTTGCTAGAAAAAAAAAAATAGTAAAGACCTATAACGTTATCCGTGAACTACAGCGCTTTACTGCGGAGAAACAATTTCATTGATAAAATTCCTTGACCAGAAAACTTCTGACTCGGGAAACAGTACTTGTTTAGTCAAGTTTCAAACAGTCCTTGGTATCGAACTGCAAGTAAGAAGTGACCCGGCTCAATAGTAACCAAAACACTGAAAAACGAAATTTTGACACCAATAGGTACATCAAAAGAATCAGATTTTTATGCTGATTTCAAATATATAAGTTTCATCAAGTTTAATCCTACCACTCCCTAAAAGATAGAGAACCTAAATGAAAATCACACCATCAGATTCAGCGTATCAGAGAACCATACTGCAGAGAATTCAAAATCATGTCTGCAAAAATGTGGAATTTTGTATTGTTTTTGCCAGAAGAAAGATGACGGATGCGTTTTTATTTGTTTTTTGTTTGTTTGTTTTTTTCCCCCAGGGGTGATCGTATCAACCCATTGGTCCTAGTATATCACGGGAGGGCTCATTCAAACAGAAATTGAAAGTTCCTGTGCCCCTTTAAAATTAAAAAAAATACAAAAAAAATACAAAAAAATGGAGGGCAACTAGGCCCCCTCCCACGCTAATTTTTTCCCAGAGTCACCCAATCAAAAAAATGTAATAACTGTGTCTTTTAGGATGATTTAATCCCCCACAGTCCCAATGGGAAGGGCTGAAAGTTATGAACTTTACCCAATGTTTACATATAGTATTGGTTATTGGGAAGTATACAGACATTTTCAGGAAGGGTTTTATTCTGATGGGGGGTCTGGAGGAGGAGGTTACTCGGGAGAAGGGCTAGAGGGTTTTCTAGTAGTGTGGGGGGGGGGGTGAGACTTGGTTAGGGGTTACGTGGTATAATCTTTCCATGGAAAAAGTTTTGATGGGGGAAGAGACATTGCTATGAAGGGGGAACCGGATTTCCCAGCATTATTTGAAAAAACGATCAGAAATGAAACATAAAAGAAACAAGTTTTTCCACTGAAAGTAAGGAGTAACATAAACACTAAAAAGGACCAGAAATTATTACGCTCGTTCTTTACGCAAAAGATTTATTAGTATTTTCACAAGAGCTATTTATTCTAATTAAAGGCCTTTGTGATTAAGGGGTCACTTGTAAAGAACTGGAAAAAAATTCGAACTTTAGCGTAAAGAGCGAGGTATTGACAAGGGGGCGAACCCCCTAAAATACGTATTAAAAATATATGAATATAGAAGTTCGTTACGTAAGTTAATTCGGAAGTTACGCATATTTATTACTAATATAATAAAAAAGTTCGAGGAACAACTTTCGAGGAAGCCATTTCACCAAATAAAAGTAAAATTAATATGCTAATTTTATTTTAACTAGTCACGTATGGTGAGCAAAAATCAAAACATGCACTAATTTAAAAACTTTCAAAAATAAAAAAAAACAAGTTTTTATTAAACTGAAGGTAAGGAGCGACATTAAAACTTAAAATGAATAGAAGCTATTCCGTATATGAAAGGGGCTGCCCCTTCCTCAGCCCATCGCTCTTCACGCTAAAGTTTTTTATTGTTTTAAAAAACAAAGTTGTGAGAGTCAAACTTTAGCGTAAAGAGCGAGGAGTTGAAGAGGGGGCAGCCCCTTTCATACTGAGTAACTTCTGTTGGTTTAGGCTTTAATGTCGCTTCTTACTTTCAGTTAAAAAAACTGTTTTGTTTATTTAATAAGAGAAAGAATCCTGGCTAGTTAAGAAGAAAATATTATAAAATAAACTCTGAAAATTATATATACTTATCAGTGAAGTTGATCGTTTAGAAATTCTTGCTCTTTTGGATACTGGATTATTAATACATAAAAAAAACGACATTAATATAGTTAAGTATCAAATTAGTTTAACTAATTAATTAAAAAATTAACAAAAATTAACAGTAGACGAAAAATCTGAAAAAGGATAGATCAGCTTATACTGAAAACTTAAGTAAAAAGTTAATTTAAATAATTTTAATTTAAAAACAGTAACATTTAAAGAACTATTTCTTTTATTGATGCGACAGCAAGCTTTTCACTTGAATTAAGGATTACCTTGCAAGATTGCTAAGCATATGCTCTTTTGGATAATGGATTATTAATACATAAAAAAAAACGACATTAATATAGTTAAGTATCAAATTAGTTTAACTAATTAATCGAAAAATTAACAAAAATTAACAGTAGACGAAAAATCTGAAAAAGGATAGATCAGCTTATACTGAAAACTTAAGTAAAAAATTAATTTAAATAATTTTAATTTAAAAACAGTAACATTTAAAAAACTATTTCTTTTATTGATGCGACAGCAAGCTTTTCACTTGAATTAAGGATTACCTTGCAAGATTGCTAAGCATAAAAAAAAGACATCAAGAATTTAACTGAGCAAAACTATACCAATTAATTAGCACATTTTTTTACAAAAAGTAAATGTTAAATACCAGTTAATGTCTTCTGCAGGAGGTGCAAATTCGACTTTCCATTTGTTCGTTCCCAACTGCTCGGACAAATCTGATGTTCCACGAGATAATTTGATATCATTCATAGTTTCTTGAGCATGCTCTGGAGATTGGAATGTTATGAAAAACATGCTCAAGGTCCTCGTAAGAGCAGCCTTCTTTGCTTCCTTCAGCTTTTCGTTTAGATCGCTTGCCTTAGTGTCGTAGTAGCTGTAAGCGTCAACCTGTAGAACATACGTATTCAATTTAAACTGAAAATTTATTTTTAAAATCCCTCCTCAGAAGACTGAATGTATAAGACAAAATTCAAAAGCCCTGCTTATTTAAATAAATATAAAAAATCTTTTCTAGCAACAACTGTTTTTACAAAACGTAGTTGTTGCACACAACCTTAAGGAACATTAATTTCTGCTAGAGAGAGGAGAAGAGAGAGAGAGAGAGAGAGAGAGAGAGAGAGAG
>JAQQPU010004294.1:4643-36626 GCA_029168905.1 Artemia sp. Kazakhstan ARC1039 | reverse complement strand
AGAGAGAGAGAGAGAGAGAGAGAGAGAGAGATAGAAAGACAGAGAGATAGAAAGAGAGAGAGACAGAGAGAGAGAGAGAGAGAGAGAGAGAGAGAGAGAGAGAGAGAGAGAGAGAGAGAGAGAGAGAGAGAGAGAGAGAGAGAGAGAGAGAGAGAGAGAAAGAGAGAGAGAGAGAAAGAGAGAGAGAGAGAGAGAGAGAAAGAAAGAGAGATAGAAAGAAAGAGAGATTTTTTTATTTTTTTTTTGTGGATATGAATGTCATGATATTAGGCGTGGTTCTTCATTATAGTTTGATTTTAGGCGTTGACGCTTTTACTCTGGCCTGGAGCATGGATATAAAAAACCTGATGGAGAGTTAGTATCTCAGTTCAAAGACATCTGATTAGTTTACATTATTTAAAATTGAAAAAAACATTCAAATATTTTGAAAATGAGTGTTTTTACACTAGTACACCTCGAAGGCGTTGACAGTGATGTTATGAAGACAAGAGCTCCCAATTTAGTAGTTGAAATTGGAAAAGATTGCCGACTAACATTTGACTGGGATGAGATGCATGGTAGATATGTTATATCATTGAGTAAATTTAAGTTGGGTGAACAATTATGAATTGCCGCAAAAGTGAATATAATGCATATATCGAAACTAAAACATGGATTGAATGCTATCATGAAGCACATTGGGGAAAATGGATTGACTCACCTAACGTAACGAAAATGAAAATATATTCTTTTTTATTACATTTCTGTTAATAAAAATATTTTTTTTAATGGTTTATTTTGATTAAATACTCTAGTTGATCGTTTACTCCATTATCTCTAGTTGGGGGGGGGGGGGGCCCAAAAGCACGAGGATCGTTAAACCATTCTTTAAGCCATTTGTATCTCCCGAAACAGCTCTACCCCACTCTTTCATTTGGTGTCCCGTCAAATTTTTCTCTTCCAAGCTAAGTCTCCTTGAACATGCACTTTTCCGTTCTTATTCAAACTGAAACTTCAAACTTTAAACCTTAAAAAAGGTTAAGACGATAGAGGAAAAATATAAAGCTTATTACCAGAAAAGCATTCAAATAAAAAAAGGACGCTAGGAAGTGGTCTAATAGTTCGAGAAATGAATGGAAGCTCAAAATCGTGCAAGAATTCCGGTTCTAAAACCACCTCCTTCGTATTTTGTGCTTGGAGCCATTCTCTTATTATTTTTTTCCTGTGTGTAACAGTGACATCCATAAAACTTTTCAAAGTAATTAATAAAGACAACCGAACCATGCCCCCTTCTCGCCTATTAACTCCAGAGGCAAAGGCGGTCCCTTATTTTCGTTACTAGTCTGTCTGCTTCATCCAGACAGTAATGCAAGGGACCATTGAGGACCTTCACTTAATCTTAGGGACTTTTATGGACTTTGTGACAGCCCTGCAATAGAAGACAAAGAAGAAGAAAAATAGAAATAGTCTAGTTAAAGCAGTAGAAAGAAAGTATGGTGAATTATAACTTAATTGGTAAGAAAAATTCAATAAATTTTTTTTCTACACTAAGTATGTTGTAGCATGGTGGATTTATGCTCTGATTAGCAATACAGGGCCCAGAGTTCGATCCCTGCCACAGCAGGGTTAGGTGACAAGCTTGCTACTCGACCCTATAAAAATAGCTAGCAACTGAGCGTTTTTCAACATTAGTCATGCATGAATCAACATGCCTGAGACTCTAGGCAGGCATGCCTTTCCAAAAACTAACAAACAAGTGTGTCCTATAAGAGTCATGCTCACTCCCGCCATTAACCCATGCCGCATCCATTTAAACATTTGCCTCTCAATTACTTTGACTATTTTGTCTTGGCTTTTCTCTTTCTACAAATAGCCATGTCTTGATGCAACCTACTGCAAAATACTTGATAACTTCAAATCAAAATCAACGGACTTGTACACCCGCAATGGCTCAGGAGAATCTTTATCCTATCCTTACTCTAACTTATCTTATCCTAGAAATTCCTGAACGGTTGAAGTTTCCTTAAATTTGCTTAGTTCGGCCCTTGATTAATTTTCAAAAATCCCCCCCCCCCTTTTTTTTCTCACACAGAAAAAAAATCTGGTGTGTGTGCCTAATGAAGGTGTATGTGCCCAATGAAGGTCTTAGTTTAGTTGGATCTAACATGGAATTTTCAGAAAGAAGTTAGTTATTTTTGCAATCTCTTTTGAAGATTGCTGATTATATGCACTAAAGCATCAATAACAACAAAAAGGAAATTACTATAATAATAGCAGATTTATTACTATATGAAATTTAAACTAATCCCTGGCAGTTTTGGTAATTTTGTTTCTATTCAATAGTGAACAGATGTGTGCTTCCTTAACCCAAAAATATTATCTGGAAATTTTAAGAAAACAAGAAAAGAGGTTTTTAGGGCCTTTTCTCCTTGAAAGTAGAACTGTACTCCAAATAAAATGAAAATTTTTCTTGTACATTTTGCTCCCGCGCCTCACTGTGTTCAAACAGTAATTGTCAACTTTTTTAGGTCAAAGATAATATTTTGTGTATGACAAATTTGAGGCTGTGGTAGACATACAAGACAACAACAACCTAATATTTTCTGCTTTCATTTCCGTTTATTTTAAGGATATAGGTTACAAACCATTTTAAAATAAAGTATTTGCCGTGCTTTTTTTGGGAAACTTATATTTAATTTCCTTGAATTTGGAATATAAAAAAATTCTTATTAGATATTTTTATTTGTTTGAGAACAAGCAGCCGGTAATAAATTACTAAAGAATTCTTAGAAAAAGAAGCATTGACTTTGGAAAAAGCCAAAAGTTTGAAACCATAGTCGTGGTTTAAAGTTTACATAGAGAATTAGTTTACTTACTTCTTTTTCTTTAGCTCTGTTAACTCCTGTACATCATGAACTATAAAAATGTCTTCTATGCGTCTGTCAGGGTATGCTTGGTTGAAGTGTTTTTCCAAAACATCTTTGAACTTGGTTTCAGAAGGATTTTCTATTAAGTGAAAAGACAGGCCAACTAAATGCTTCTTCATCAGGTAGAGACTAACAAAAGAAAATGCTAGGGAAAGGATTGCGTACACATGTAAGACCCAAGAGCTGAAAAAAAGAAAACTTCTATTAGTGCGTTTCTATTTTTCACAATCTATTTGACACATTTAGTGTCGTGCCGCAATCTATTTGTCACTTGTTACACTTTCTTCAGGAAAGTATGAAATTACTGGTTGTTCTAGCTTGGGTACTGAAACTATAAGTTCCCATAGGTGGGCTTCCACCTCGGTTCCTTTTGTTTTTCAGATAGATGACCAATTTTCTTTTCCGTAATTACATTTCTTTAGATTTGCTTATAGTATAATTTTCAACGATAGGTTAAAGTTCCGTTGCAAAGCTGGATTCTTTTGGAATAAGTTCCGTTCTAGTCTTACTGGTTTGGGCAAGTGAAAGATAATGTTATTCAAAAGAAGCCAGGGATTTGAAATTCTATTTAGCGGATTGGCCAGGGTCAATCTAAGCTCCATCCCAACAGAAAATTCTTTTGAACAGAAGCGGGGTTTCATTTTTTAGTCTGCATTGAAACTCCGCTTGGGGAGTCTGCTTTTCAGAGTTGACATACGCGTGTTTTGTGACCTTTGGAATAATATTAAAAAAAACAAGTTTTTGTAACTGAAAGTAAGGAGCGACAAAAAACGAACAGAAATTATTCCGTATATGAAAGGCGCTGTCTCCTCCTCAACGCCTCGCTCTTTACGCTATAGTTTTGTATAATTTAAAAAAATAGATTTGGGAGAAAGTCAAACTTTAGCGAAAGAGCGAGGCGTTGAGGAGGGGACAGTCCATTCATATACGGAATAATTTCTGTTCGTTTTAAGTTTTAACGTCACTCATTACTTTCAGCTAAAAAAAATGTTTTTCTTATTTAATTTTTGAACATTTTTGAATTAATACAGATTTTGATTTTGGTTCAGCATACATGAATAATTAAAACAAAGTTTGCAAATTAATTTTACTCTTATTTGGTTAAATGGCTTTCTCGAAACTTGTTTAATTTTATTTACGAGCGTTTTTATTAGTAATAAATATACGTAACTTATGAATTAAGTTACATAACAAACTTCTATATTGATATTTTTTAATATGTATATTAGGGGGTTCGCCCTTTAATCAATACCTTGCTCTTAACACTAAGGTTAGAATTTTGTTACAACTCTTCGTCGTAAATTAGAATAAATAGCTCTTATAAAAGTACTAAATAATCTTTGGCTTAAAGAGCAAGGTATTGACTAGGGAGTGAACCCAATCATATGCACAATATCTTCTGTTCGTTTTAAGTTTAGATGCTGCATCTTACTTTCAGTTGTAAAACTTGTTTTATTTTATATTTAATTTCTGATCTTTTTTAAAATAATGCTGGGAATCTCTTCCCCCATGAAAACTTCCTCCATGGAAAGATCCTCCCACATAACCCCCGACCCACCCACCCCCCCACCAAATAGAAAAAATCCTCCTGAAAACGTCGGTATATTTCTCAATAACCAATACTATATGTCAACATTGGGTAAAGTTCATAAATTTCAGCCCTCCCCCAGAGACTTCGGGGGATTAAGTCATCCTAAAAGACATAGTTATCATATTTTCGACCATGCAGAACAAACTGGCTATCTCAAATTTTGATCGGGTGACTTTGGGGAAAAAATAAGCGTGGAAGAGCCCTAATTGCCCTCTATTTATCGGTCACTTATTGGATGGTATGATTTTCATTAAGATTCTATAACTCTTAGGGGTTTTTTCCCCTTTTTTTCAAAAATCAGCGAAATTTTCTTAGGCACGTAACTTTTGATGGGTAGGACTGAACTTGATGAAACTTATATATTTGAAATCAGCATTAAAACCTGATTTTTCAATGCATCAAATGGTATCAAAATGGTATCCGTTTTCTAGAGTTTCGCTTACCATTGAGCCAGATCACTCCTTACTTACAGTTCGTTACCACGAACTGTCTGATACATGTAAGTTATTTTATACAACCGTGTATATTATTTATCCACGAGCAGACAGGGTAGGAAAAGAATTCACAAAAAATACCGTCATTAGTTTATCTACAAGGAGGAGGGGCCGCTTACCTTCTAAAGATATAGCTAGGAATGTTATGTGTGACCCAGGTGGCGGCATCCTTGGTCTAGAGTTTGACCCTTTTGATCATTCGATCACGTTACCATACCCTGGAACAGGATATAATCTATTGGGGTATTACCGTACCCTATATTTATTACAGTAGTGATGCCTGCAAGGCTCTCATTACAGTATTTGGTGCCAGCGTTGCTTTCCACTCTAATAAGTGGCACAACACCCATTTCCTCGCCAATATATGGTGGCAGCAACTAAAGGACCTATCAATAACACTGATAGTAAAATAATCCATGTTTTCCAAAAGACAATTTAATTTAGCCTAAACAGTTACCTATTGTGAGTGCATATGTAAAAAATGTGGAAAAAATACGGCATCAGTCAAAAATTACGAAAATGTGAAAGGGCGCTGCAAGAATGAAATAAAATTTTGCAATTATATGACGCAATTAATTAGCTCGCAAAAAATCAACAAATTGAGTGATAAAAAGTTTTCAAGAGAAACCGGAAGTTTGACATTCGAGATAAGAAAGCTGAATTTTGAGATGATAGCGGACAGACAGAAGATTCAAGCAAGGTCAGGAAAGGAACAAGAATTAATAGAATTGGATATTAATTCGAGAAAAGATACCGTGCAGAACCAAAAAATTCGTTTTCAGATTCACATTTACATGCAACTCCCGATAAAAGCACCCTAGGGAATTCACCGTCAGATGGAACCCTATATCTTTCAAGGGGTGAAATAGACTTTTCTGACACGTGCAAAAGGGGAAAATTCAAAACAAGATCCCGAATAGGACGACCTTCAGTAAAAACCGTAAAGGAAGAAGAGAATATACTGCACAATAAAATTGAATTATTTCCAAATAGGGAAGCCGCAGATAAAGAAACAGATATGGGAGTACAAGCACATTCGGAAAGGAGCACAACGGGTAACGTGAAAGAACATGAAACAGAGGCGGCAATAAACGAGGAAACATTATTATCAAACAGTTCGTGGTAACGAACTGTAAGTAAGGAGCGACCCGGCTCAATGGTAACCGAAAAAAACGGAATTTTGATACCAATAGATACATCAAAAGAATCAGATTTTAATTCTGATTTCAAATATTTAAGTTTCATCAAGTTTAATCTTACCCATCAAAAGTTACGCGCCTGAGAAAATTTGGCTGATTTTCAAGAAAAGGGGGAAAGACCCCCTAAAAAATATAGAAACTCAATGAAAATCACACCATCATATTCAGTGTATCAGAGAATTCTACTGTAGAGGTTTCAAGCTCCTATCTACAAAAATGTGGAATTTTGCATTTTTTGGCAGAAGAAAAATCACGGGTGCGTGTTTATTTGTTTGTTTTTTGTTTTGTTTTTTTTTTCCTAGGGGTGATCGTATTGACCCAGTGGTCCTAGAACATTATCGGAGGGCTCATTGGAACGGAAATTAAAAGTTCTAGTGCCCTTTTTAAGTGACCAAAAAAAATGGAGGGCGACTAGGCCCCCTCCCACGCTCATTTTTTTCCCAAAGTCACCCGATCAATATTTTGAGATAGCCATATTGTTCAGCATAGTCGAAAGTCTAATAAATATGTCTTTTACGATGACTTAATCCCCCACAGTTCCCAGGGGAAGGGCTGCAATTTATGAACTTTGCCCATTGCTTACATATTGTATTGGTTATTGGGAAGTATACAGACATTTTCAGGAAGAATTTTTTTCTGGTAGGGGGAGGCTGAAAGAGGGGGTTAATCGGGAGAATCTCTCCGTGGAGGATGTTTCTTTGGGGTAAGGGGCATTTCTATGAAGGGGGCGCCGGATTTCCAAGCATTATTTAAAATACGATCAGAAATTAAATTAAAAAAAACAAGTTTTTTCAACTGAAAGTAAGAAGCAACATTAGAACTTAAAATGAACAGAAATTATTACGCATATGAGGGGGGTTCTCCCCCAAGTCAATACCTCGTTCTTTAAGCCAAAGATTTTTTAGTACTTTCATAAGAGCTATTTATTCTAATTAACGGCCTTTTTGATTAAGCGGTCATTTTTAAAGAATTGGAACAAAATTCGAACTTTAGCTTAAAGAGCAAGGTATTGATTAGGGGGCGAACCCCCTAATATACGTATTAAAAATATATGAATATAGAAGTTCGTTACATAAGTTATTTCGTAAGTTACGTATATTTATTACTAATAAAAACGTTCGTAAATAAAATTAAACAAGTTTCGAGAAAGCCATTTAACCAAATAAAATTAATATGCAAATTTTGTTTTAATTATTCATGTACAGTGAGCCAAGATCAAAACCTGCATTTATTCAAAAACGTTCAATAATTAAATAATAAAAAACAAGTTTTTTAAACTGAAAGTAAGGAGCGACATTAAAACTTAAAACGAACAGAAATTATTCCGTATATGGAAGGGGCTTTCCCCTCCTCAACACCTCGCTTTTTACGCTAAAGTTTGATTCAGTCTCAAAACTTTATTTTTTAAAACAAAAAAAAAACTTTAGCGTAAAGAGCGAGGCGTTGAGGAGGGGAATTCCCCTTCCATATACGGAATAATTTCTGTTCGTTTTAAGTTTTAATGTCGCTCCTTACTTTCAGTTTAAAAAACTTGTTTTTTTTACTTAATGTGAAAATAAGAGCCCAGCTCAGCAAAAGCAGCTCACCCTTCAGATGCTATGCAAAATGAAGAGGTTTTGCGGGTAAGAGAAAATACAGATAAAGAATAAGAAAATAGAAAAGAAAAAGACTCAGAAAACGAATTAAAAGGATTTAATGACAGAGGGAATCTAAGTAGGTCCAGCAGGAGAAGTAGTACAAGCAGTATGGAATTGAGATCCACCAGGGGGTCACGAAAAAGTAGTCATGTAGATATGGCTCAACGTAGGTTAAATTCCATGGAGGGTGAATGAATAGCCAGAGAACGAAAAGAGGAGGAAAATAGAAAAGAAAGAGGAAAAGATAGAAAAGGAAGAATAGGGAGGGAAAAACGAGGAAGATATTAAAGAAAGAAAGATAGAAAAAAAAAGAGAGAATAGCTAGAGAGCAGAAAGAGGAGAATATTAGAATAGCTAGAGAGCAGAAAGAGGAAAATATTAGAGTAGCAAGAGACCAGAAAGAGGAGGTTGATAGAACAGCCAGAGAAAAAAGGAAATAGGCTGAAAGAATAGCCAAAGAACAAAAGGAGGAGGAAGATAAAAAATAAAGAGAGGGATAGAGTAACCACAGAAAGAAAGGAGGAGGTAGATAGAGAAAAGAAAACACGTAATGGAAATAATTGCCGGGAGAAATTCCCAAGAGCCTCAGCGATCGTTCTAAAGTAGATTGAATGCATGCAATAAACCTCCAACCAATGAAAGAAAATGAAGATGTACATTTATACCTATACAATTTTGAAAAAAACAGTGGAACTGAAAGAGGAGGAGGAAGATATTAAAGAAAGAAAGATAGAAAAGAAAGAAAGAGAAAATAGCTAAAGAGAAGAAAGGAAAATATTAGAATAGCTAGAGAGCAGAAAGAGGAGAGTATTAGAATAGCTAGAGAGCAGAAAGAGGAGGTTGACAGAATAGCCAGAGCAAAAAGGATATAGGTCGAAAGAACAGCCAAAGAACAAAAGGAGGACGAAGATAGAGAATAAAGAGAGGGATAGAATAACCACAACAAGAAAGGAGGAGGTAGATAGAGAAAAGAAAACACGTAATGGATATGATTGCGGGGAGAAATTCCCAAGAGTCTTAGCAATCGTTCTACAGTAGATTGAATGCATGCAATAAACCTCCAACCAATGAAAGAAAATGAAGATGTACATTTATACCTATACAATTTTGAAAAAAACGGCTGAATTAAACAGATAACCGAAAAAAACTGGGTGACACCATTTCGGCCCTTCCTTAACTACACAGCAGAAAATGCTTTTAAAGCATTACCGATGCACCACTAAAAAGACTTTGAAACATTACAGCAAATCATTTTGACAAGTTTCAACTCTCTCCTGAGCACTTTCAAAGAAGGTTTAAAAGCGAAAGCAAGCGAGACAAAGGAACTTACAAAGAATACGAGTAGAAATTGAAAGATGTGTTTAGAATGGTTGGAGCTAGAAAATCAAAGAATGTTAGAAGACACAGACGAGATAAAAGACAAGATAACGGAAAAGATAGAAAAAACAGTAATGGAACAATGTTTAGAAAATACCTATCCAAATATGACATTGTACTTAAAGAAAAAGCCCCAAACGACAGAAGAAATGACGGAATTAGCAGATAGGCACACCAAAATTAAGAGGGAGGCATTCCCGTTGAGAACAAGGCTAGGAGGTAGTAATAGGAACCAATACCCGTACACAAAAAATAGAAACAATGTTAGCCAGAAACAGAATTAACAGAATAAATTATACAAGGGCCAACAGAATTAACGTAATACCGTTGCAACTCCGTCGGGCACTATAGCACCAATTGCCGAAGTAGACATTAGAAAATACGGCCAAAAACAGGAACAGTATGATATTATCTCTTTTAACTGTAATAAACGCGGACATTATGCCTCAGAATGCCGTAGCATAAATAAAAATCAAGACAATAACTACAAAACAAGGAACGATGGGCCCAAGGGAAAGTATAAAACTAGTCCCAACGAATAAAGAGAATCTGCAAGCTGATCAATTTGGCAGCAGTGGAAAGCTACTTTACAAAATAGTGGAGACTGGGGAGAGCCCTAGAAAATTACAACTTTTGGTACCGCATTAAATAAAGAAAGCGGTAATAAAACTGGCGCAATCAAGCCCAACGGGGGGACGCAAGGGGCCCCAAAGGACAAGGAAGCGTTTTTGGTGGAAAAGACTGAGACAGTATACTTTCAACTTTTGTAAAGGATGCAAATATTGCGAATTACTTGCATATCCCGATAAAAGCAAGCCCAACGGGCCCAACGCACGGGACCCCAAAGGACAAAGAAGCGTTTTTGGTGGAAAAGACTGAGACAGGATACTTTCAACTTTTGTAAAGGATGCAAATATTGCGAATTACTTGCATATCCTGATAAAAACAAGCCCAACGGGCCCAACACACGGGACCCCAAAGGACAAGGAAGCGTTTTTGGTGGAAAAGACTGAGCCAGGATACTTTCAACTTTTGTAAAGGATGCAAATATTGCGAATTACTTGCATATAAAAAAACCAAATGAGACAGTTCCAATGAAAAAATGCTCCATTTTCTGCAAACCGCTTGAGTGAAATATTGTAAGCGTTCAAATATATTACTACTACTACTAACAACTCATCGCAGCACCAAGCCACCTGAGGCCAACACAGCTACGCACGCTCCTCCTCCATCCCAATCTATTCAAAGCCTCCCTTTTTACACCCGCCCACAAAGTTCCCATTTCCTTTAAATATTTCTTTATGACGTCCTCCCTCCCCAGACGGGGGCGACCTGCTTTCCGTTTAGCCATAGATGGTTGGCTGAAAAGAACAATCTTCGGCAATCTGTCATCCTTCATCCGCACAACATGCCCTAACCACCTCAACCTTTCTTTCATTATAGACCTAGAGAGCGGTATTGAACCACATGTTTCATATAGCCTATTGTTTGAAATACAGTCAGTCAGCCGGATACCCAGAACAATCCTTAAGCAATTTCTCTGGAAAACATCTAGCAAATCTTCATCCGCTTTTCGGAGTGTCCATGCTTCAGAGCCATATTTGACCACTGTCATCACTGTAGCTTCTAATATTCTAATCTTGGTTTGCAGACTAATCTTCCTATTCTTCCAGACTTTTTTTAACAGTGAAAAAAAACACACTAAGCCTTGGCTATTCTATTTTTAACATCTTCACTGCTCCCACCATCTTTACTAATAATACTACCAAGGTAAGTGAAGCTGCCCACCTGATCAATCTTTTCATTACCCAACGTCACCTTTTCATCTTCACTTATTCCTAGCCTTAGTGACTTAGTCTTCCTAACATTAATCTTCAAACCAATACTAGCACCCTGAACTCGCAAAACCTCTAAAACTTCATTCATTTTGCTCACACTTTCATCTAGGATGCTTAAATCATCAGCATAATCCAAGTCCAGGAGAGTTTTTCCTCCCCATTTGATTCCGTGGTCTCCCATTGCCTTTCCTGTGCTCCTTAAAACAAAGTCCATCAAAATAATCCATATAAAGGGGGATAGAACACAACCCTGCTTACCTCCTGATTTAATACAAAACCAGCTGCTAACCTCATTTCCTACCTTAACCGCAGCAGTGTTATTCTCGTACATAGCACTAATCACTTTAATGTATTTGTCTTGTATACCATACAAGGATAAAACCTTTACTAAAGCTCCTCTATCAACAGAATCAAACACTTGCTCATAATCTATAAAAGTGAGGATCACAGGTGTTTGAAAACTCAGGCTCTTCTCAATTATTAGCCTAAGAGTGAAAATTTGGTCGACACATCCTCTACCTTTTCTAAAACCACACTGCTCTTCTCTTAAAACTTTGTCTACGGCATCTCTCAGTCTAAAAAGTATCATATTACTAAGCAATTAGCTACCTACAGAGACCAGACTAATGCCTCGATAATTACCACACTCACTTTTATCACCTTTTTTATAAAGTGGCTTAATTAAGGTTTTCCTAAAATCGTTAGGTACTTCCCCTTTTTCAAAAATCATATTCATAATCTTCAATAGCTTATTTCTAACATCAGAGCCACCATATTTAAGAAACTCATTTACCACCCTATCAGCACCTGGAGCCTTATTATTCTTTAATCCTTTTAGTACTGTTCCTAATTCCTCCTCACAAAACAAATCTTCCTTCACATCCAAAGTATCAGATTCGAGAAGCTAAGAACAGAGATTGCTACATTCAATGCATCAACAAGGATTCGGAAGTATGCTGACAAAATTTGTCACCCTATATGCTTACAGTTGGGAAAAGGCAGAAGTGACGATACAGTACAAAAGATGTAATAAATACATTTACCCAAAGATTAGCAAGCGGCTAGTACCTACAGAAAATATGGGCACCCACCGCCAACGAATACAGACAGTAGAATTAACAATGAAAGATCGAACATATATAGAAGTAATTATACACCCTGTAGAGGCCAGGAAACCAACAGACAATTTAGAAAAATATTTCTTTGCCATTATTGCGGTAAACCAAATTACTATGCGGCAGATTGTTGGCATAGAATACGAAAGGAAGGCCCAAAATACAAAACAAGACACCAGTTCACAGAGCAAAGGGTAGCAGAAATTCAAGAAGGCAGGAAACAAATAATACTTGGCAAGTAATATTCCGGAATTTATCCCTAGAAATCAGACGGTAAACAACACCCAAGGTCAAAATAGCTACACTGAAGAAAATTGGGAAAACCCCAAAGACTTTTTGACAAATAATAATGGGAATTTAACTGTAGGAGCCAGCCTGTAAGGGTCAACGGAGGTGTACCTTTTCAAAGACGCCTTTTTAGTTAAGAATATTTTGATAGGGAGATGTTTTGATAGGAAATAATAATTTACCGATTTTGCCTTGTTTTAAAAGTAAATGTTTCCAAAATTTACCGTGTTTACTTGATACAGGGGCCTCAAGATCCTTAATTAGAGAGCACGCGTTTAGAAGGTTTCCCCTTAGTGTACAAAATCGCGTTAGTAGATGCTAAAATACACTGACAACTAGAATAGGTTACAAGTGTCCATTAAAATTTAGAACAGGAAAGAAGGAAACAACGGTAAGGTTAATAATATGTAAGCAGCTACCATTCCCTTGTATTTTAGGAACAGACGCTACAAGAAAGTATGGAATCGTGTGGGAGCCACTAACCAATAATATAACCATAACCAAGCCAAACGAAACTGATAGACAAGCTTGCGTAACAACCGATAAAAATAGTGTCAATCCAGAATGTAATTTAAAACTAAATGGGAGAACAACAATCGAAGGAGGGACAAAGGCTCAGGTATCAGCAACATCAAATTACAATGGAGGGCAATAACAAACAATTGACGCCTAAACAGAAGGATACATCCTCTAGGAGTATCCTTCAATTTTGGTGTAAAATCAAATAACTAAAATTGAGAAAGGTAAAGCTAAACCAAATAGCCTTAGGATCGGTAAAAAAAAAATTCAAATACAGACATAAAACCACTAATCAGTCTAAAATTAAGCATAAATTGTACAAGCCAAGAGCAAATTTCGCCAAAACCCCAACCGCAAAAAGATAATGGAATGGCAAAGAATGATTTTTTAAAACAGCATAATTTAGAACATTTACCGGAAGATACTAAAACCCGGGTTGTAAATATCTTATGGGATTATAAATGAACGTTTTCAAGACACAAAGCTTGATTGTGGGTTAACTCACCTGATTACACATAAAATACCAACACAAGGACTTCCAATTAAAAAGTCACCATATAAGACCCCTTACCATTTAACATCATGGCTAGATGGCCAAATAAAAGAAATAGAAGAACAGGATGTTTTGACAGAGAGTATTAGCGAGTGGTGTTTTCCACTAGTAATAGTCAGGAAGAAAGCCAATACATGAAGATTATGCATATGTTTTAGGGCACTAAATGCAGTCACGGTAAAACATGTTATGAAATTGCCATGAATAGATACGATATTAGATTCGCTTGGCGGATCCAAGTACTACATTAGTTTTGACCTGATAGCAGGATATTGAGAAATAGCCACAGACCCAGAAACAAAGCACAAGGCAGCATTAATTTAAGACGATGGAAGAAAGTTCACGTTTGAACGTATACCAATCGGCTTATCACTTAGCCCAAAATGTTTTAGCCGACTAATGAATTTAGTATCAAAAGACGATGAAAAAGGAAGAAAAAGGGATACATATCAAGGTAGTATTTCGCCTAATCCGGAAAAATTCACAGTGATAAAGCAATTAGAACCAGCAAAAGACCAGAAAAGCTGTAGATTAACATGAGGTTTGCGAAGCTATTTCAGACGATACATTAAAAAGTATGCGGCAACAACCTTTGGCACTTTAAAAAAAAAAGAAAAATCAGGAAAACTTGAAGTTCCAAAAGATGCACCAAAAGCACTGAATGCACTAAAAAGAGAATTATTGTAGACTCCAGAACTTATTGTCAGATTTAGCACAAGAATTCTGTTTGCAAACGGACGCGTCAGAATACGGAATCGGAGCGGTATTACTGAATATAAATTCTGAGGGGGAGAGGTCCATAGTCTAATATACCAGCCGCTCTCTGAAAGAGGACGCGTCAGAATACGGAATCGGAGCGGTATTACTGAATATAAATTCTGAGGGGGAGAGGTCCATAGTCTAATATACCAGCCACTCTCTGAAAGAGGCAGAAAGAAAATATTCAAAGGTCGAAAGAGAATGGTTGGTAGTTGTAATTTATACCCAATATTTCCGATAATTTTTGCTCGCAAAAAGTTTGCTTTACGCATATATCAAAAATCGTTAATATGGTTACATACAAGGCAAAATACTTCAGCACCACTGACAATTTGTGGGTATTCCGTCTTCAAACGTAATCATATAAGCTGACATATATAAAAGACCGTACCAGTATTTTACCAGATTATCTATCGCGGAACCCAGGGGGAGACAAAAATTTAATAGCCACTGTAGAAGACGACTTTGTTGAGACGGAGATATTGTCAAATAGGAACAACTCGTTACTGCCAGATAAAGATGATTTTTGTTCAGCCATGAGGTCCTTCTTAAACAGAAAAGAACTTCCAGAACACTTCAAACATTTTTTGGAAGAGCTAGATAATTTTGATTTATATGAGGGCAAAATCTTCCAATAAGATAAAATAGAGCACCCCAGGAGCATAAAAAATGAATTAAAAATTATTCCCGTTACTCCCAAATCACTAGAGGGAGAAATATTACAGATCGCTCACGCAATAAGCGCATGCCCCGTGGGAGAAGTAAGGACGATTGGACGAATAAAGGGAAAGTAAGGACAATTGGACGAATAAAGGGAAATTCTATTTTCCAAAAATATAAACCAAGGTAGAAAACCTTCATACAAGGCTGTCAAGAATGCGCCAAGCAAAAGTCGCCACCAAAGGTACTTAGGGCTGAAATAGGTCAATAGCCTACTCCATTAGGGGTAGGAGAATTAATTTCAATAGACATATGGGGCGCAGGAGGTTTACCAGTTTCCAGGAAAGGGAATCGTTGCGTGTTGTCAATAGTGGCTCATTTCAATTCATATCTTTACGGTCTTCCAAATAAAGATAAAATAGCGAATTCTATAGCAAATGTTTTAGTAAACTGCCCATTTTTTGGAACACGGAATTTACCCCAGAACCCTAATCAGCGACAATGGCCCATACTTTAGAGCAAGAACATTAGACGAAATAACAAAAATTTTGGGTATAAAACACTGGTATACCTCCGCATGCATGGCATCTGCAAACGGAAAAATAGAACGAAAACATAAATAACTCGCTTATATGCTGGGGGAAAACACAAAAAAGGAGCCTGAAAACTAGGATGACAATTTATCTTTGGTAGTTTTTTCAGTAATCACGACATAATCAAGTCTTTTAAAGAAAACGCCAATTGTTTATAACATTTTAGAGATTCAAGAATTTGCATGGATGCGATGTAAAATGATAGAACATATTTTAACCTTGATTTATATAAAAAGGAAATGATTATGCGCAGGAAAAAAGCTATGGAGCAATATAAGGAACATTTGGAATATGCAAAGGGTTTACAAAAAGAAAAATATATAACGAGAAAAATCAAAATAAGACAACATATGCCCTTGGAGATTTGGTTTATGTACAGAAAACCAAGCTAGAAGGAACGAAAAAATTAAAACCGAAATGGGACAGACCTTTTAGAATAATAAAGTAACTACCAAAAACTTAATATGTTTTATAGCAACAAAAAAGGCACACCAAAGAGGTAGTAAACCATAAGAGAATGAAAAAAGGATTTTCGTCAAAACTGTGGAAATCCGAACTTATTTCTTCAGATAAAGAGAAAGACGAAGCAATTGAACCAGACTATATAATGAAATCATGTCAACTTTGCGACCTTTTTGATCACCAAAGTAGTTGGGAATTTCCTACAAAAGAATCACCTGCGGTCTAGACGCAAAAATGGCTAGCTGAACTTACGCCAAATACAAGAAGACAGCTGACACCCTGTAGAACAGACAACTCTTCAACATAAACGGATACACCTTGTCACTCAAAGGAAAAAAGTTTAAAAGAAAAACTGTGGAGAAAGGTTAAAAAACCTTAAATTCAGCAACAAGTTCTAACCTCAGCAGCTCAAGTCCCCAAATCGCTAATGCAGAAGGCGGCGTTTAAAGAGGAACAAAGATTACAAAACTTTGACGAGGCAACGGAGCCACGGTAAAATTCAGAACCTTGGCTATCACACTATCAGAACCATGGAAAGACTTGTCAATACTATAAGGAAGAAAAAGTAAATTTGGGAATTCCAAACCCAGAAGAAGAACCGGGAACGGAGATGTCAAGAGCTAGCAATACCCCGAGCCGATTAAAATTCGATCAAATTAATATTAATCTTTGAGAAAGAAAACAGGTAAAAAGATTCTACACAAATATCTTTAAAAAAATTCACTTTCTTTAATCTTGACGTTAAAAACGTGACAGTTTTCTTTATAATATATATTTCTTAATTAAAAAATCAAATAGCGCAAATCTAATAGCCTCTCAAAGATATAAGCTATAGATTTGTTGAACGGTTTCAGAAATGAGACCAATGAGCTAAGATAACGATATGCCTAGGCACTAAAAATATTACCAGAATCAAGTAAA
This sequence comes from Artemia sp. Kazakhstan ARC1039, assembly GCA_029168905.1. Classification (NCBI taxonomy): domain Eukaryota; kingdom Metazoa; phylum Arthropoda; class Branchiopoda; order Anostraca; family Artemiidae; genus Artemia; species Artemia sp. Kazakhstan ARC1039. The sequence continues at coordinate 19,714 of JAQQPU010004294.1, read as the reverse complement.
TAGTAGACGTGGAGACCTCAAGTTTCGCTGCAATTCTAATTGATTAGTTCTAAACATCCAAGTTCGTAATTTTTGACTGATTAAGTTAAAAGTAATAAATTAAACATATTCAAATCAGCATTAAAAGACTATTCATTTTATATGTATATATTAAACAAAGTACATCAGCCAAACCAAAAAAGAAAAATAATGACGTAAAAATAAATATGGGCTATTCATATAGGTTAAATAAATTTATATAGATAATAACTGCTGGTCTTTAGAAGTTAAGTACATGTGATACACCTATTGGCCTTTGAATTTGTGTGGTAGCACCTTTAGTCAAATGTGAAAAAAAAACTTTAGAAAGGAATTAAAGACTATAATAATAGAAAATTCGGCAAGGGTTTACATTACTCACAATGTGTACAAACTTACTAAAATTTCATCAGTTAAAAAACGTAAAAGGAAAAAGATTAAAGGCAACATTTAAGCACTCTAAAGATTAAAGCAAAACTTAGAATAATTTTAGAAAGCAAAAAAATGCTAGGTAAAAGAAAAAAAAATAATATAAAAATAATATGTAACCTAAAAACAACAGCAAATAACCGCAAACGACAAATCCTTTAAAAATGGCAAAAAATAAGTACATTAATCCACGGCAAAATCTGAAACAAAACGGAGAGAATCACTAAAAAATCAAAACAGTTGCATCCAGAGTATCAAATTAGATTATACTTTTACTCGAGTTACCAGCCATCCTAACGAGCGGTGAAAAACTCACTGATTTAAAAATAAAAATAAAATGTTCATATCAACTTAACGACGAGACACAGAAAAATGAACCAAAACTGCTACAGTTAATTTTCCCAAATTAATAATTATCAAGCTAGAGCAGGATGAGGCCAGCCGTTTGCAAAGCTATTTAACTTGCCCAAAAAAATTCCATTAGGCCTACTGTGGCAAAAAAATTAAGGCTAGAAAAAAAGAAGAATCAACCGGAAGAATCAAATACCAGTGCTTTTAGAACACTAAATAAACACTTTTAGACGGAGAAAACTTAAATACTTTGAGAAAATTCCAGGTTGTGGCAATAGACGATATGCTACTGATTTGTACTACATTAGTACAAATCAGTAGCATATTATGCTAAGGTGTGCCCCTTACCGTAATTATTAGTGTTTTATAGAATATACTGAATTTATGTTTCAGGTAGCATAGGAAATTATGCTGTTCATTTGGAAGTCGTTTTAAGAAAAAAAATTGATGACAAGGCATGATTTTTTTTAAAGGCACGTAAATAGCCCAAATGACACGAGTTAAAGTTCAAATTTGAAGCGGGACTACTAAGAGTTTTGGCAAGTTAAAGCGATAAGTCACGTTCGCTTATGTCTTGACATAAACTTAAAAAAGAAATATGGAGATAAGGGCATTTTCCATTGGAAATGGCCACCTTTTGGTAAAGGGGAGAGCCTACGAACAAATTGTAGCTACAAATAAAGAGTGTAACTATAAATAATAGATCGTCGTGTTTACATGTTCTTAATAAACCTATTTACTTCAGAAGTATCACAAGGAAAACTTTTGTTGAGCCTACCAGACACTTCTTACTGTAATCAAGCACCAAATAGATATTACGGAGATGAGGGTACAAAAGAAGATAAAAAGTCAGAAAATTCTATCTCAAGCTTTTTCAAAGCTAACTCTTGAGCTACAAGTGCAACTATTATTTAATAAAATTGAAAAAAAATAAGATATATATATTTATGTTCATTTAGGAAATGATAAACCTTAGACTTGTGAAAAAAAACTGTTAAACCAGGTATTATGCAAATGAAGACTAAAAAATGGGATTAATTAATCTATATAACCATGGTAACTAGTATTGAAAATACATTTAGTTATAAATATTTTGCTAACCTTTAATAACTATGGTGTTTTTAACGTCAGAATTGCATATGTTAAATTTGAATAGCAAAGGTGTGTTGTAAGAACTGTTGCTAAGCCTTTAAACAGCGGCTAATTTCAGTTCTCTGTTAAGGCTTATAAATCTATTTGTTGAAATTTCTTTATCGTTTTAATGACAGTTTAAGACTTACCAGAAAAGGTCTTGCTGGGCCTATTTAACATTTTTACAAAGATGGAACATTGCAGTGATTAAATAAAGTGTAAGGGTACATAATTATTGTTTGTTTTTAAATAATTACGTTATATATCAACATAACTTATGTCACTATAAATTATTAATGTAAATATATTGAATTGGTATTTTGAGTGTTTGTTTTGTTAAAAAAAAGACACACAAAAAGTTTTGTTTTGTGTAGAACCTACATGGATTTTTTTTTGCTTTTGTGTTTTTATTAAGTATAATCTAAGCTTAGCAACTTCTGGTCAATGCATAAATCTTAATAATTATTAATGCTAAGCTGAGTGTGCAAAGATAAAGCGACTAAAAGTCAACCAGAAACAGTATATTTCTATTTTAGCAGCAAATTGTGTTTAGAAAACGAGTTAGAAAACAATTAACCTCTTATTTAACAAAAAAGAATTATTGGTCTATATATTACTGTGTTTTTTCCTTATGTATGCAACTGATTATGCTTTATTTGTATATTGATATCTAAAATTGTTTTAAGACCACAGACCAAGTTTTTTTTTACAACCAACTTTTATATTACCTTAGATCTGCCACATGATGATAGGCAATCAAAAACAAAAGAAAATAATCATTACTATATAACTCTAAAATTCGATACTCTTAAGTCTATCTTTAATAACTTAACTTGCCGTGTTATGTGTTGTTTATTTTCTTAGCGCAGACAAATCCTCCAACATTTCATGCCTTTCGGGCTTTAAAAGACATCTTCTCACCCAGACTGTCCATCAAATTGACATTTTTACTGTATTATTAAAACTAACTCACCTAGGATCTAGATTACTAATGGTTGTAAGTCCAAACAGATTGTCCTTCATCTTTGAACCAAAGGTAATGTTTAAAGGCAGAACCACTAACAGGGACAGAAATGTCAAAATACCCATGATCATGATCAATACTTTTTGGAATTCCAAATAAATGACAGCATCACTGCCACACCGAGATGAAATGTCTGAGTTGCTGAAAAATAAAACCAACCTAAATCTCAGCAAAATAAAAAACGATCGACAATCCAAACCAATTATATCAGAATTTTCTCTATTTTTATATGAGATGCACCTAATTTACTTGTACTTGAGACGAGAATCACGTGTTCCGACTTTGCCTGGTATCAAGGATTTTTAAGACCTGTTTGGACCATGTAGTAAGGTTTGCTGCCAACTCCATATTCGTATTACATCCGCGCTTAATATGCGATTGATCAGGTTTATACTGAGAATACTCTGCAGACAGGTATGCTCAGTCACCATCGGTGGATTATCATCTAGTCGCTTCACTGATCAAGATGCACCCAGTCAGCTGTTCAAAAGCATATGAATTGGGTATTTATCAGTCAAAGTACATTTATGATAAAAAAAATGATAGGGTCTTGACCCTATCATAGGCAGGGCAATAGTACTGCGTAAGTAAAGCGCAATGTGGGCACAACGCATTATTACTATTGTTTCTGTTTGTTTAGATCAGGGCACTTGGCATAAAAGTACTTATTGTAGAAACTTTGAAAGGGCTCTTTTGAATGGTAATTGAAAGGCCTAATGTCCTTTTAATAGTCGAAAGTGATTGGAGGGCAAGCATCACCCCTAAGCCCATCATTTCCAAAAACACATCCAAGGAAAATTATGAGATAGCAATTGTGTTCAGCATAGTTGAAAGGTCTGGTAATTATATCTTTGAGGATGACAGTCCCCCCCAGAGCCCTAAGGGCAAGTGCTGTAAATCATACCCCGGGGCATATAAGGTTCTTATGGAAAATAGTAGTCATACAGAGTCCCTCCCCATTCACATTATTTCCCCAAACATGCCCGACCAAAAATTTGAAATAAGCATTTTGTTAAATGTAGTTGATAGGTCCAGTAACTATGTCTTTGAGGATGACCACCCCCCTCCATATACAGTCCTCAGGGCAAAGGTTGTATGTTATATCCTTGAGGCATATAAGGTTTTCATGGAAAGTACGGTTTTATAAATTTTTGGAGGGTCATTGAATTGAAAATCAGAAGTTATAGTGGCATTTTTAAGAGTAAACGTGATTGAAGGGCAACTAGCCTTCCCCCTCACGTCCTATTTTCCCACAATGCATCTGATAGGAATTTGGAGTTAGCCATTTTATTGAAAATAGTCTCAAGATCAAATAGCAAGGCCTTCTGAGTTGAAAAAAAACCCTCAGAACCTAGGGGAAAGGGTTGTAAGTAATGGCCAGGGGGCATGTAATATGCTTTTGCAAGGGTGGTTGTGTAAACTGAAGAGGAGGCTATTTTAATTGAAAATCCAAAGCTCTAGTTCCCTTTTAAGAGAAAAAGTAATGGATGGCGTCCCCCCCCCAAGACACCCTTTAGTTCTCTTATTTTAATTCTAAAACAGGTTAAACTTGGCGATATTTCCATTACTGAGTCATGAATTAGGTGAACATTTGAATTGATACCTATGTTTATTCTCTTTCCAAACATAATCATCATTTTACCTAGAAATTCAATTTTAAGCCTTTTATTGACCCTTAAAGATGATAACCTTTATATTTAAGACTATAGCAAAGGGATAACAACAACAATTCTTACTTTATAATTTGCACAATAATTATGGTTAACACATTTCGCATGCAACTCTACAATACCTACCTCCCCCCCCCTCCCAATTAAATTGGGTTTCCTAGTTCTTGACTTCATCAGACTTGATCCAATTCATGGGTACATAGGGTAAAATAAGAATGATGCGCGGTAAAAGTCAGCATTTAATAGGACAAAAACGACTAATAGCTTATAGTTAACATGGCGATTTTGGAAAGATTTATAAATTGTTTATTAAACTCGATGAATCACTCATGAATTAACAGATGAATTCAGGATGAATCACTGCCTATGGATTATATACCTTGAACAAAATGAAATTATAATGAAATATTTGTTTTTAACCAATATTTTGACCCTATTCTATAGCCAAAAATAACATAAAAAGGTATCATAGATACCCCCAGGGCATATAAAGTTTTTACGGAAAGGGTGGTCGGATAATTTTTTTTTTGAGGGGGGGGAGGGGGGTTCATTGGATAGGAAATCAGAAGTTCTAGTGGTACTTTTAAGAGTCAAAGTGATTAGAGGGCAATTAGCCCCTTCACCACACGTCCTCTTTTCCCAAAAAAGTATCTGATAGAGATTTTGAGATAGTCATTTTATTCAAATTAGTCTCAAGATCATAATGCAAGGCCTTCAGGAAACAACCCCTCATAACCGGGGGACAAGAGTTGTAAGTTATGTACTAGGGCATATAATGTTTTTTTTTGCAAGGGTGGATATATACAATTTAGAGGAAGCTCTTTTAAATAGAAATAGAAAGTTCTAGTTCCTTTTTAAGAGTCAAAAGTGATGGGCGTCGATTAGTCCCCCCCAGACACCCTCTATTTTACTCATTTTAATTCTAAAAAATGAGTAAATATGGAGACATTTTTATTACTGAGTTATGAATTAGGTGAGCATTTAAGTTAATATCTTTATCCTTCTGCCAAATATAATGATCAATTTACTTGGAAATACAATTTTAAGCCTTTTATTGACCCTTAAAGATGATACCTATTGACTATATGAAATGGTTAATAACAACAGTTCTTACTTTAAAAATATTCAGAGTAGGGGAGACTGGGGCACCTCCGTGCACTTTTTAATCAAAGTTACCTGCTTCGGCTTGTGCGCGCTATCGGGACTTCTTATTTGGCACCAGCATAGCTTAGCCACTTGGACAGAGCCTGGACAGAGTTAAAGCGAAAATATGCAAGCGCTGCTAAGTAGTTGACGTTTTCCCTGGGTCCACAAAATGTCCGAAACTGCCCCTATATAGGGGCAGCTTTGCACAGGTGTGGGGGTAGCTCCGGACATGCTTTCAGATACTGTATTCTTCAGATATAGGATACAAAAGTAAATAGAAAAGAAAAAAGGTTCATAGTTATCAAACTTAAATCACTCAGCGGATATGATCCAACCAAAGACCTGCAAAAACATAAGTAGCTTGGACCCGAGCAGTTCCACCGTGTCGAGTCACCTCCAGCTTCTTCACGACATCTTCAAACGACACCGATGCCTTGTCTTCAATATCAGGAAAGTGAAATCGATCAGAGTCTTTCTTTCTCCGTAGAAAAGAAACCTGAAACTCCCTGTTCATAATATCAGTCTCCAAGATCTTTGCTGCATAAAGAACAAAATCTTTCTTAAGCTGAAACCTCACTAGCACAAATTCGTCAACCTTGATCTCTTCTGGAATGAATGAAACTTCACTTTCAGTTTCAGGTATTTCACAGTCTGACCCTGCATGGAGGCTTTCATCTGAAGAGTCATGGAAAGAGATTTCCGAAGGGGAGGAAGGTTCTCTTATCGTTGACAACTCTTGCTCCTTGCTCTTTGCCAGTTTTACTCTTTTCCTACCAGTCTTCTTTGCTGACTTTGCTTGTGCTCTTTTCTCCAGATCTTCTTTCTCTGGCGTATTCGTTAAAATTCTCGTTTTGCCAACTCGAGCCCTATTCACAGTTAGCTTTCTTGGTTTAGCCTTCGGGAATGGAAAAATGTCTTCTGGATTGACATCATGTTTGGGCCCTGGTGGTTGCTCTAAGGCCGAGGAATTCAGGACAGGGTCAGCAACTGCTTCCAAAGTATTCCTAGACTCTACCCTATCAGTTACTTCTCCAGCGGTGTTTGGTCTGTCTGAGACCTTAGCGGCGATGAAGTCTGCATCAGTGAACGCTGATCTTGAGAATGGCCATATTCCTGGTTTTGAAAAGCCCGATGTGATGTTGTTCGGAGTAAACGCTAGGGGATAAGCTTGACCAACTAGGTTTGCGGTGTGAGTTATTTGAAATCTTTCGTGTGGATGGTTTGTTTGCCACTCGCCGAACTTAGCCCTCAGATACGCCTTGAACGGGCCATAGACAGATATATCTAAGGGCTGCATTTTGTGGCTGCAGTGTGGCGGAAATGTGAGAAGCACTACTCCATTCTCTTTTGCATATAGAACTGCCTCCAAATAAATATGGCTTTCATGGTTATCGAGGATGAGCAACACCGGATTCTCCTTGTCGCATCGAGTGTGCTTGACGAAGTGCTTCATAACTTCTAAGAAGTTCGGTCCAGTCATCCAACCAGACTGGAAAGCTAACCCAAGGCTACCAGGTGGTGCTCCATGGAGCATGTGTTCTCTGAAGTGCACGCGTGGGAACACAAACGCTGGGGGGACGGTGTTCCCGATGGCATTAACGATGCAACACACTGTAACTAACTCCCCCCGCTCAGCAGCAACGGCCTTGCCCACTTGCTTTATACCAGATTTCGCTATGACTTTAGGGCTATCCATGACAGTTGTTACTCCGGTTTCGTCTAGGTTGTACACTCGTTCAGGTGTGAAGCGGTGCCGATTGTATAAAGCTTCAAGATTATTCATGAACGAGTTTACATTGAAGGGATTGAATCCTGAAGCCCTGGCCAGGCTGGTGTTCTCAGGTTTCCGAAGACTCAGCTCTGGATGACGCTTCATAAATCCATATGACCAGTCATATGTGGCGGCACACTTTTCATCCCAGTTCTTGGGATAAGAGACCCTCAGCTTCACTGCATATTGATATGCCAGCTTCTGAGTTTGTGCTAAAGTCAAACCATAGTGAAGTTCGCAGGAACGAAGAAGGTAAGTCTTAAGTTTTTCCTCTTGATCGTCAGTGAAAACCTGACGGGTGGAATACTTTCCTCGTTTCAAATTGGCTGATCTGGCTATTCCTTCATCCACACTAGTCTCGTTGGCTGATTTTGACTTCTTCAAGCGATCAAATAATGTTGAAGCAGCTATTCCATGGGTCTTGGCCGCTTTTCTGACCGAATCTCCATCTTGTATGGCTTTTAGCCCTTGTTTGATAGCTTCTTCGTTTGGCTCGGACTTAGTAGGGATATAATTTCGCACCATTTCTGGAAAGAAAAATGCTGCCTTCAGTAAAACTCAGTTATTAAGCACTTACTAGGTGCTATAATAATAATAATTTATTTTTAACCCGCGTCATAACAAGTTATGACACTTGTGGAGTAACACAAGGAAAAAAAAAAAAAGACAAAAGAGAAAATGAAATAAAGTACACTACAATGAAATTAACCGAACAGACGGACCAAAGGATGATGAGGCGAAAAACGACAAAAAGCTGAATCCGACAGCCTTCCATGCAGCACGGCCAACTTTGCTGTTATATCAGGGACTTCAAACTTACGAGTTATCTTACCATTACTATGCCAGGGGGGGAGATAAAGTAAAAATTTACAATATCTGAAGTAAAAAGACCGGATCTGCTTAACATCTTTTTTCTTAAGAAGGGGATAAAGACCAGAAAGATAAAGGACAGAATGATCACAGAATGTAGAATATAGCCTACCCAATGCACGTCTATTATACTTCCCTCGATTGGCAACAATCTTAGAATATCCCATTTGAATTTTCTTTTGAACATCACGAACAGTGCACTGCCGTAAGCTAGAAATTGAATTAGTAACAGTAATACCCAACCACCGAAAGGCGGAAACAGAGGGTATAGAAAAACCGCGACAAACTAAGGGAACATTAGAGGAAGTCGGACCATTAAAAACTAGAAACTCGCATTTCTCAACATTAAGAGAAAGACCAATTTTAGAAAATAAACGTGAAACTTTTGAGACCATAAAAGAGAGACCTTGCTTAGTTTTACATAAAAGTAGAAGATCATCCGCATAAGCAAGATAAGAAACATCTGAAAGTCCAATGAAATATTTTGATCTAATTTCATCTAATATACCAGAAATACACATTTTGAATATACTAGGTGATAAAACCCCTCCCTGTTTCACACCCCGACGTACACGGACAAACGGAGGTCCAGATTTATTAATTCGGAGGAAAGAATTCTCATACCAAAAACGAAGAAGAAAAATAACTGAAAGATTTACACCATTATTAAAAAAGGAGAAAAAAGCTTGACTATGGACTACACTGTCAAAAGCTTTAGAAAGGTCCAAAGTGCACATATAAAGTGGCGACCCCTCAGCCAGGCTATTCTTAAGGGCGGAAGAAAGAACACGGTGTGCATGTTGACAACCAATACCAGATTGAAACCCAAATTGATTCGATCCGAAATTTATATTTTCATTTAAATGAGGAAGTAAAATATATTCGAGGATTTTACTCAAGTTACACGCAGTGGTTATAGGGCGATAAGATGAACAATGAGAAGGGAGTTTTCCTCGTTTTAATATTGAGGTGACAGTTCCACAAAGAAAGCTATCCGGAACCAGCGAAGATGTTAAACACATTTGGAACAACAACTGCAAATGAAATAAAAGAACAACACACTTTGGATTTATATTATTTGCACTAATACCATCAATATCAACGGATGAAGATTTCAGTTGCTTAATTGCACTTTCAACAGCAGCTACTGATACTGGAATAATATGGCCCTGATGAAGCGAAGGCGGAAGAATTTTAGAAAGTAACCGAGAATAATGTGACTGCACGAAAAAGTTAATTTTGGAAAAAATTGACGAATAATAATCATACCAAGCTGAACTAGAAATCGAATCACTTTTATGAAGATCACTTTTATCCAGCTTCTCAGAATTAATCAATTTAGACCAATCATTCTTAGATGTTGGAAATTCCATACCCTTATAACGAATGGATTTAAGGTACTTTTTATATTCATTCTTTGTTTTCTGCTTTATATCCGCAACAGACCCCGACGCAGGTCTACCACAATCAACCCAAATTCGCAACCAAAGTTTTGCCTTATTTTTATAATTCTTTAATTCAGGATCGGCAGCCCATATAGATTTTCGCGTTTTAATACGAATACGCTCTTCGGGAACCGCAATTTTTTCAGCTTCTTTCATACATCTAATTATATCATCAATCCTTCCTTTCCTTTTAAAAATGAAAGAAAAAAACACCAATGGCTGCTCAAATCATCGGGGCACCTCCGGACAGTGTCCAAACCTGCCCCAAAAAAATTGTCCGGAGGTGCCCCTAAGGAGCCTTTCAGAAGAAAAGAGTCATAACCAAAGAACACCTAGAGTTACGTCAATCTTATGTAGAGGAAGCATATTTGGGTTCGTTTTGCTTGTTCCTAGAACATTACATTAAATGTATCTATAAAACTTACCTCTCTATTTCACTTTTATCATCACGCGAAACAATTGGCAGCTGTATCTTTAAAGTCTTATTACCGACTGACTCACTGCTATGCTATTTGATGGAAGTGCCATCTTGCCTCCAAGATGAACAGTAAAATGGCACATCTTTGTGTTTTTTTTCCAATTTTTCCGCTAGATAGCAAAGCCAACAGGTTCGATGTCTGGAGGTGCCCCGTGTGCGGAGGTACCCCAGTCTCCCCTAATTATAATTAACACATTTTGAGTGCAACTCAACAGTACTTTACCCCCTAAATTAAATATTCAGCCTTTCATAGGACACAAAGGACTGACAGCTTATAGTTAAATTGGCGATTTTGAAAAGATTTAATAATTGTTTAGTCAACTGGATCAGGATGAATCAATGCCAATCGGCATTGATTATTTTGTTTTTTTTTACCATTATTTTAACTCTATTCTATAGCCAAAATAAGATAAACAGGTATCATATATACTCCCAAGGCATTTATAGTTTTTATGGAAAGGGTGGTAGGATAAATTTTGGAGGGTGTTGATTGGATAAGGAATAAGTTCTTGTGGCGTTTTTAAGAGTCAAAGCTATTGGAGTGCAACTAACCCCTTCCCAGAACGCCATCTTTTTCCGTAAAACATCTCATAGAAATTATGAGACAAGCTTTTTATTCAAATTGATTTTAAGATAATATAGCAAGGCCAACAGGATTAAAATAACCCCTCAGAGCCTGGGGACAAGAGTTGTAAGTTATATCCTGGAACATACAATGTTTTTTGTTTTTGCAAGGACGGTTGCATAAACTTTAGAGGATGCTCTTTGAAAAAGAAATTGAAAGTTCTAGCTCGTTTTTAAGAGTCAAAAGTGAGGGAGGGCAACTAGCTTCCCCCGCTCCAGACACCCTCTATTTTACTGATGTTAAATCTTAAAAAATGGGTGAAAATGGATATATATTCATTTAGTGTTGTAACTATAAAATTGGTCAACGTTAAATTGAGTATTTTACGTATTTTACCGTAATTTTACAGACCCCCGTAGAATTGGTATTTTACCAATTTTACGTAATTTACCAATTTTATGTAATATACGTATTTTACCTATAATTTATCGTATTTACCATATCGCATATGTTACTGATTTTCCACAAGGATTATTACTATTTTCCAAAAAAACAAAAGACATTTAGATGAGCACTTCAGGAAATGTGAAAGGAAGTATTGAACTAAATCAAAACATGTTACACTGAATACGTGTTGTAAAATGGACTTAACTCTGGAATGACTGAGTATATTAATTTGGAACTTCCAGGAAATGTTAAGGGAGTTAAATTGACTAAAAAGGTAATATTTGTATTTGACTACTCAAAATCAAAATTTTGAGATAGCAATTTTGTTCAGCGTAGTTAATTTCCAAATAGAAAATATGTTTTGAGGAAGACACTCCCCCACAACCCTCAAGGCAAGGGTTTTAAGTTATGCCCTGGGGGCGTGTAAGGTTTTTATAGAAGGTGTTGTCGTAAAAACTTCAAAAAATGCTCATTTGATTAGAAATCTAAAGGGCTAGTCCCATTTTAATAGTCGAAAGTAATTTGAGGACAACTAACCCCACTTTCACGCACACCTATTCCCCAAACACATCCAATAAAATTGTTTGGACAGTCATATTATTCAACGTCGTTGAAAGTTTTGGAAATTAGGTCTCTAAGGATGACAGCACTCCCCCCACAGCCCTCGGGGCAAGGGTTGTAAGTTATGCCCTGGGGGCATAAAAAAGTTTTTATTGAAAGCATTATCGTAGAAACTTCAAAAGGGCTCATTCAATTGGAAATTGAAAGGGCTAGTGCCTTTTTTAATCGTTGAAAGTGATTGGATAGCGACTAACGCTCCTCTCACCCCATTTTCCAAAACGCATTCAATCAAAATTTTGAGATATCCATTTAGTTCAACATGGTTGAACGTTTTGGATATTAGGTCTTGTAGGATGATAACCCCCTCAGAGCCCCCAGTGCATGGGTTGTAAGTTATACCCAGGGGGCTTGTAAGGTTTATATAGAAAGTTGTTGCATAAATCATAGGTAGCGCCATCGCACTGCCTAATTTAAAAAGGGGGACGCTCGAGAACACGACAATAAACGCGGACTAAGTAAAGAGGAGTAAACTCCCCCACAGTCCTCAGGCCAAGGGTTTTAAGTTATGCCCTGGGGCATATTAGAACGATGTTAGCACAATGTATTATTTATTAATTTTTTCTTTAGAGCAAGGCACATCATATCGAAGAAGTTCTAGAAATTAGAAGAAGTTTTCGTAGAAACTTCGAAAAGCTCACATTTAATTGGAAATTGGAGTGGCTTGTGCCCTTTTTAATAGTTGAAAGTGATTGAAAATTGACTAACACCTCTTCCACGCCCACTGTTTCCCGAAACACATCCAATCAAAATCTGAGATAGCCATTTTATTCAGCGTAGTTGATTTCAAAATAGAAATTATGTTTTTGAGAACAGTCCCCCTTAGGGTAAGCCCTTAAGCGAGGGTTGTAAGTAATGCCCTGGAGGCATATAAGGTTTTTTTGTAGAAAGCATTATCGTAGCAACTTTAGTAAAAGGCTCATTCGATTAGCAATTCAAAGGGCTAGTGCCCTTTTAAATAGTCGTAAGTGATTTGAGGGCAACTAACCCCCCTTTCACTCACACCAATTCCCCAAACACATCCAATAATATTGTTAGACAGTCATGTTATTCAACGTAGTTGAAAGTTTTGGAAATTAGGTCTTTAAGGATGACAGCCCTCCCCCCACGGCCCTCGGTGCAAGGGTTGTAAGTTATGCCCTGAGGGCATAAAAAAGTTTTTATTGAAAGCATTATCGTAGAAACTTCAAAAGGGCTCATTCAATTGGAAATTGAAAGGGCTAGTGCCTTTTTTAATAGTTGAAAGTGATTGGATAGCGACTAACGCCCCTATCACGCCCCCCCCCCCATTTTCCAAAGCACATTCAAACAAAATTTTGAGATATCCATTTTGTTCAACGTAGTTGAACGTTTTGGATATTAGGTCTTTTAGGATGATAACCCCTCAGAACCCTCGGTGCAAGGGTTGTAAGTTATGTCCAGGGGGCATATAAGGTTTATATAGAAAGTTGTTGCATAAATCATAGGCAGCGCCATCGGCGCTCGCGAACACGACAAGAAACGGGAACAAAGTAAAGAGGAGTACACTCCCCCACAGTCCTCAGGGCAAGGGTTTTGAGTTATGCCCTGGGAGCATATAAAACGATGTTGGCACAATGTATTATTTATTAATTTTTTCTTTAGAGCAGGGCACTTCATATCGAAGAAGTTTTCGTAGAAACTTCGAAAAGCTCCCATTTAATTGGAAATTGGAGTGGCTTGTGCCCTTTTTAATAGTCGAAAGTGAAATTTGACTAACACCCATTTCACGCCCACCGTTTCCCGAAACACATCCAGTCAAAATCTTGAGATAGCCATTTTGTTCAGCGTAGTTGATTTCAAGATAGAAATTATATTTTTGAGGACAGTCCCCCTTAGGGTAAGGATTGTAAGTTATGCCCTGGGGGCATATGAGGTTTTTTTTTATAGAAGGCATTATCGTAGCAACTTTAATAAAAGGCTCATTCGATTAGTTCCCTTTTAAATGGTCGTAAGTGATTAGAGGGCAACTAACCCACCTTTCACGCCCAACTTTCCCCCAAACACATCTAAACAAAACTTTGAGATGACCATTTTATTCAACATAGTTTTTAAGTTCTGGAAAGTACGTCTTTGAGGATGACAACCCCCCCCCCCACAGCCCTCAGGGCAAAGGTTGTAAATTATACCCAGGGAGCATATAAGGTTTTTATATAACGCGTTGTCGTTGAAGATTCAAAGAGGGCTCATTCGATTAGAAATTGAAATGGCTAGTGCCATTTTTAATAGTCGAAAGTGTTTGAAAAGCAACTAACACCCCTTCCACGCCCACCATTTCCCCAAACACATCCAATAAAGATTTTGAGATAGTCATTTTGTTCCACGCAGTTCAAAGCTCAGGAAATTATACCTTTAAGCACGACACTCCCCCTAAAGTCTTCAGGGCAAAGGTTATAATTTATGCCCTGGGGTTATATAAGGTTTTCATTGAAATCTTTGTCGTAAAACTTGAAAAAGGGCTCATTCGATTGGAAATTCAAAGGGCTAGTGCCCTTTTTAACAGTCGAAAGCGATTTGAAGGTAATTAACCCCCCTCTCACGCCCATCTTTTCTCCAAACACACCAAATCAATATTTTAGATAGCCATTTTATTCAACGTAGTTGAAAGTTTTGGCAATTAGGTCTTTATGGATGACACCCCCCCCTCACAGCTCTCAGGGCAAGGGTTGTAAGTTATGCCCTGGGGCATATAAGGTTTTTATTGAAAGCGCGGAAACTTCTAAAGGGTTCATTCAATTGGAAATTGAAAGGGCTAGTGTTTTTTTTTTAATTAGAGAGAGAGAGAGATTTATTCTAAACAAACAAACAATTTAACATAAGTTTAGTGGCCACCCCAAGAAGTAAAAACTTGTCCAAGGGGGTGGCAAAAATACACTAACATAACAAAACAACAATAAAAAAAAAACGAAAAAAATAATAACCTATCTATAACACAGTCCCCAAACAGCACCACAAACCTTAAACCTTAACATTTTCATTAAATTTGCAATCATATTCATAATCATCACCCCCAGGAGCCATAAAAATTTACCAATATCATTATTAAAAAAAAAAAAAAAAAAAAAAAAAAAAAAAAAAAAAAAAAAAAAA
>JAQQPU010004293.1:22938-49454 GCA_029168905.1 Artemia sp. Kazakhstan ARC1039 | reverse complement strand
TGGTCTTTATTAAATAACGTGAGAATACACATAGAGAAAATAAGGTAGCACAAGAACAACTAGCTACGACGGAGGCGAAAGATGGACTGCCATTCCAAGTATACACTTGGTCCCGACTCTCTAATATCGGAAGTCCCAGTGGTTGGTTGCTCACTGGCCTGAGAATAAAAGGTTTCACACGATAAGCTTTGGTCCTCCCGGAAGACCCCATAGGGAAACCATTGTTGACATATACATTGCTAACTCTGTTAGTAACGAGACACCAGAAAAAGGCTTCTCGAATTTATGTTCCAAATACTTTACAGAGTTTATGGTTGATGATTGACTTTTATTGATTTTAAGTCTTGCAAAACCGTCAAAACTCTAATCAAAACCAAAAAGAAGGAAAAAATAACTAAAAAAAATTAAAAAACCTGGTGCTTAAGATATTCTTAGTGATTATGTTGATATTTCTAATGATAATTTAAAATAAAACTTCAAAACGTGAAAGTGAATGTTTGCTAATAATAAAAACCCTTTTTCTTGATATAAAAAGAAAATTACCAACATTATTTTGAAAATCGTAGCTTTCAATTAACTCTTATCGATTTCATCTCTTCCAAAAGCTCCCTTAGTCATAATTGAAAAAGTGAAGTAGCGGTGTCCTTGGAAATTTTCCTTTGAAAATTTTAAGAAAAAAAATCGAATCTCTAATGCTTTAATTGTTGCTAAGGTTAAATATTTTGATTGACTAAATCTTTAAACAGTCTATAACAGTTGAACTATTCCCGATTTCAAGTCTTTTTTCTCATTTGGCAAATTTTGCTGAATCACAGAAGTCATCGGTATTTTTTTGTTCTGCCAAATTACTTCTTTTTCTTCCCCTTTAGACAAGAAACTACTACTGCTACTAACAACTCACCTCACTATCATGCCGCCTGAGGCCAACACAGTTATGCACAGTCCTCAATCCCAATCTATTAAAAGCGTCCATCTTTACATCCTCCTAGGAAGCTCTCATTTCTCTTAAATCTTTCCTTACGACATCCTTCCCACCAAACCGAGGACGACCTGCTTTTCGTTTAGCCCTTAGACAAAAAACTGCTATTTGATACTTGAACTCCGTTTACTTTGCCTAAATTCTGTTGTTTATAAACGACTTTTGTATTTTCATTCTTTCTTTTCTGTGTTGTCTTATTCACAATCATTGTTATATGTGTATTGCTTCTGTTAGTGTTTATTTAATATTTCCATTTATTGTACGAATGCAACAGCGCTATCTATTTAGTTCCTCCCTCTTGATACTTTCAAGCATTGCTGTAAATTTTTATGTATGCTGTTGTGTTTTTTTTTCTTCTTTTTTTTTACTGTATCTTTAAAATAATTTGTTTAGCTTTCGTTTTAAAAAAAAAGCTCATTATGCTGATTCTAAACATATAAGATTCATCAAGTTAGCGTTAATAATCAAAAGTTTCAAGGCTGAGAAAATTTACCTGATTTTTGAAATAGGGGGAAAACTTCCCCTAAAATGAGCGATAAATGATCCTAAAATCCCCTAAAATGAGCTTCTGTTGAGGAGGAGCAACCCTTTCATATACTTAAAAATTAATGTTCTTTTAAGTTTTATTTTTGCTCCTTATTTTCAGTTGAAAAAACTTGTTTTTTCCTATTTAATAAATAAGTGGAATTGAATAAAGTGACAGCTCGTTACGTTATTTTCTGAAGCCAGAAGTTATACTGAAGCTTATATAAACTATTTTTCTTCATGGCTCGTATGTACATAAAACTTTGAAGTTGCAAAAAGAAAAAAAAATACTGTGAAACTATACCAATACAATCCAATGTTAAGTCTCACCTGTCTGTCAGAAGCAGTAACTGGTGTCTCAAACATTGTCCAAAAGACAACTTCATTACAACTTGGAGTAGTGAGGGATCCATGGTATCGGTAAAATTTGGACAAATCTTCAGGCAGAACATCCTTCAGAGCAAAGTCAAGCCCCATTCCAGTAACATTGGCTCCTGCGTCTTTGACATCTTCAAGAAGCCGAAGGAATGGTTCCATATTCTCGTTATCTTTTTCGGTCGCCTTAACAGAATATGATATATTTTAATATAAACCCTTCAACATATATTACAATTACATACACACTTAAAGAGTTGGTAGAATCATGGGTGTGGCAAGGGAAGGGAACAGGTGGGAAAAACCCACCCTGCAATCTTTCTGCAAAGATTTCCGTTCTTTTAACTCATCTTTGTTCTAAGATCTTACAGCTCACTGATGTTAGCAAAAAATGTGAAAGACGCCATCTTTCTGCCATATTGAACAGTGATGAGGGAACTTTGATGATATACTCATCATTATTCTTAGACCGCTGATCAGAGCAGAATGATGAAACGCGTTTGCAAAAGAACACTATAAGATGTAAGAGCTTAGTGCTAAGATTTCACTTTTAAGCGTTCTTTGTCAAAAGATGTAAGATCTTAACACAAAGATGAGTAAAAGAACGGCCCTATTTTTTCTGGGATGAAGATTTGATTCCATTTCTTGTTAAAAGATTATGTGCTACTACGCATAAAGCTTAAAAGCTTTAAGTACTACTACAGTTTAAAAAGCTAATAAATAGAAGAATTCAATAAATAAGGTATGTTGTCAATTTTCAGCATTTAGTAAATCATGGAAAGTAGGTACCTAGTACCTACCTGATAAAAACAATGTTTATTACCGTATAGATTGAGGCAAGAATTACACAATAAACATCATTCTGTAATCCAAGATTAAACTATTACTGTCTACACTCTGACAGCCTTATTTCTATACCGCAGATATAAATAGCGATAGGAGTAATCTCACTATTGTAAATATTTTTAAGAAAGCAGAAAGTATAAGGATTAACATATATGTTATGTCCAATTACACTATTGCAGAAGGTAGCATAGTAATTTATTGAATTCAGTATTTGCTTAAGGGTTAATTTTAGATTTAACATGAAGTAATTTAACAAAGGTAAACAAATATTGTACCAACTCCATTTTTTCAAAAAAGCGTATTTAATAAAAGATGTAAAGATATTGTTTTAAAAAATGAACCTATATTCAAAAACAAAGTTTTGAAAAATGTCCAAGGGATTAGTTCAAGTAACAAACCTAAACGACTGAAAGCATCAAAAGTTTTTCATAAAATCTTGTCACAATAATATAATCTAGTTCATTTGTTATTTCAAATTTTTAATCCAGTTACTTTTCTGTTTTTATTAAGGTAGCTGTCAATTGTATATGTGAGTAATTATATGTAACATATTTATGTTAGACTATTTTAGTTTTATATTTATTTCTTAGTTTAAGTTTCTAGTTTTTTTTTTCTACGCTGAAGTCGCCTTGTTGTAAATGGGTTAAATATTCATTTGATTTTCTTAGCTGTTTGATCAATCTTTCATTTGTATAATGTTATCTTAGAGATACAAAGAAGTCTTGGCCTCTTTTCATAGGTCAAATTATTATCTTAAAAGTGTTAGTTATCTGAGTCAAATTTAGGGTTAATGAGCTTTCTAATAATTCTTAAAATATCGTGCGCAAATTTTCATGCATTCTAATAAACTTGTAATATGTTTCTAATAAACTTGTAATAACCTTTCTAATAATTATTAAAACATCGTGCGCAGAATTTGGTCCAAGGAAGGATACATAACACATAAGAATATGTCCAATTGGTAGCCCTAATGCTGTAACACTGTAATTCAGACTCTATTGGACTTGGACATAATGAGTCTTTTTTCGGGTTCACCGATTGTATCGTCTCTTCAACAACGTTACAATTTGCTAAACCCTTCAAAAATTATAAGATAGATGGTTGTAAAGACGTCAGGGTTGCCACCCTAGCCTGGAAGAATTTACTAAATCTGTGAGGAAAAACTTACTAAATCGCATCTGTTTTTACTAAATGTTAAAAAAAAAATTTACTATAGGAGGATAATCAATAGGATTTCCACAATCGTTTTTCCTTTTTTCTTCTTTTTTTCGCTTTTCCTCTTTTCTTTCGTTTTCAAAGTATGATTGAAATTCCGGAAACCCATAAGTTCAAAAATCCTTTTACTACTGGATAAGCTTCATATTCCAGATGCGGTGTATCCAAGACGTCAAACAATAGTCTGGAATCTTAGATTCTGGAAATCCTGCTGGTGAAGCCCGGCTTTAAATTTATCAATGATCTTCAGGCCATAAAATTCAGATATATTGAAAAATTGAAAAAAAAGTCAAGAAAGAAAAACAGCTACCACTCATATTTACAAAGCAATTCAGGGGCTGGAGTGCTTAGAATCTGAGGTGTGTTTGAAATTGACGGCTTTTGAAATTTGCTCCCAGTTTCCGGTTTTAGGTTTGAAATCTAAAACCTTCAATTTTGCATTTTTAAGAGGAAATTTGCCACTTTTAAAACACTAATTGGGCTGGTCTTTAAATAAGGGATAAGCTGCTTACGAAGATTTCTGGAAAATTCTAAAGCAATTAATTTAAGATTTTTTCGTTCGTATTCAAGGGAATCAAAAACCAATACAATCTATATCACTTCAAAACGGAAATGACGTAATCGGCTACTTGTTTAGTTGTAAAAATATGTAAATTAAAAAGTGCACCTCAAATTGGACTAGGGCTGCCAAGAAAAAGAAAACTTATAACATACAATAATTAGTTCTAAAAAAATAACATTGTGTCAATATTCTTCAGGTCAGGCAAATCATACAAATTGAAAAGTAAGAAGAAAAATATGTAGTAACAATTAAAAAAAGTCGCACTTAAAAGGCTTTAATCGTCCTCAGTCTCATCCGAATCTAAAGTATCCACCAGTGTCGAATTCTGACTGAAGGGATCTACTTGTTTCCATTTCTTGATAGCCCGAGTCAAATCGCTGGGGATCACCGAGTCATGTACTCCACCTGACGACATGAGAACAAGGTGTTTCGTTTTCATCAGGGACGAAACACTCAAGACCTTTAGCCTATTCCGGTTTTTAGTTTTGATGACCAACAAAATAAAGAACTGTCTCACTCCTCCAGCACTTGAACGGGGCAAGCTGCAGAGAGTCAGAAAGAGCTTGGGCAAGTATGGAAAAAGTTCGTTTCCAGCAGTGTCTTTAAAAAGGGACAAGCCTAGCTAACAAACGTAGCAGCTGTTATGAGAGTCTGAGAAAATTTTCTGAAACCAAATTAAGCCGGCATACCAGTCCTGATTTTAAATAGTTTGCCTTCATAGTATGAAGAAGAAGCCGAGAGAAAAGTAGAGATTCTTAAGCGCTAGGGTTGACGCGAAATCGCAAAAATGAGAGCAAGAGTAGCCATAATATCTAACGTAATCGAAATCAGATTTTGTAATGAATGGACCCTAATTTTTTCCCCTGAATTAAGGGAAAATAATGAAAGTTTCATTTACTACAAATCATGAATTTTTACTAGATTTCGGGAAATTTAATAGATCCTCTAAACTTACTAGATTCTTTTTTTCTAGATCTAGTAAAATCCTACTGACAGTGGCAACCCTGAAAGACGTCTTCCCCGTTTTCTGAAATGGCGGAATACTTATTCAGTTTGTGTAAAACTTGATAAAGTATTTCTAATCGTTTGTTATATAGCTAAAAAAGTGTAAATTATTCAAAGTTTGTACTTTTATTTGTTTTCCATTTATTGCAAATTTTTAATCAAAAGAACATTTTTATTAAATTTATGAAGATAAAGTAAGTTCAACACTTAAAAAAAAATCTTTTATTTTAACACGCTAATTGAGGGGCTGAATACGCCGAGCTGAAATTCAATACTTCGGGTGGTTCAGTGTTTTTGAAAATTAAATATGGCTCAACCGAATATAATATTTGAAGCTTAAGGTTAGTATATAAAATCGTAAAGAACAAAATATATTAAATTCAGAATCACGAGTGAAGTTGTCCAGTTTAAGTTTCAAAAGTTTCGTCATGGAAATTACAAAAGAAACATTACTAGCGTAAAGAGGAAGGTACTAAGAAGGGGGGCAGCCCCTTCATATAAGGAATAATTTCTGTTCGTTTTGAGTTTGAATGTTGCTCCTTACTTTTAGTTTAAAAGAAACTTATTTTTTTATTAAATATATACGGCCGAGAATCAGCATAAAAATACGATTCCCCTAATGTATTAAAAGTTATTAAAATTTCTTTTTTATAGTTTCGGTTACTATTCGGCCGAGTCATTCCTACAGTTTATTATCCCAAACTCTTTGATGAGAAACTATGCGTAGTTTTTAATTTATAAACCATGTAAAAACTTCACATAAAAAAGCAAACGAAAATGTTTTATCTTTCCTTTTTTTAGACATCAAAAAACAACAGGGCTTTTATGTGCTTACAAATGGACAAGGAGCAGTTTCAAAGAGAATATTTTTCTTTGGTCCCCACAGAGAAGACACCCAAAGCAGCTTTGTATCTTAATTCTTGCAAAATAATCTGGATATACTTTTCTAAGTCGCCTTAAAAGTTATTGAGGAGATAGAATGAAATATTAACATGTTCATGAGTGCTTCTAAGAATCTAGTCTTGAGGGGGTGGAGAGGGCTAAAGCTGAGAACACGGTCCAGAGGTTATAATTTAATCCTATCTAGTTTGCAGCAGATACATCGATGCTAGTGTAGCCTAACTCATGTTGCCTAAATAATACCGATCTGAAACGGCTTAAAATGCCACTTGTAGGGTGCCTTCAGGGGCTTATGTCTGAATGCCGGAAACACATCACAAGTTTCTTCTTTATTTTAGCGTCACACGCACACGCGAAAATTAATAATTGACATTGTAAGAAATTGGTTTAGAAACCCTGCATAGACTGTAACATGCTCCTAATATTTTATATATTCCATTGGGTTGTCATCTTTTGTCAAATCCATCTTAGAGATACAAAAGCTGCTAAGTTTTTATTTTTCATTGGTTCAAAAGTTTATGCCTTAAATATTTATTCGTATTGGTCAGTTATAAATTTTACTCTTGGAACTTGAAGAATGTTCAATTCAATAAAAAAAAAATGACCTCTCTCTCTCTCTTTCTCTCTCTATC
This sequence comes from Artemia sp. Kazakhstan ARC1039, assembly GCA_029168905.1. Classification (NCBI taxonomy): domain Eukaryota; kingdom Metazoa; phylum Arthropoda; class Branchiopoda; order Anostraca; family Artemiidae; genus Artemia; species Artemia sp. Kazakhstan ARC1039. The sequence continues at coordinate 42,415 of JAQQPU010004293.1, read as the reverse complement.
TATCTACGCATTCCCCCCTCCTCCACAAGTCGTGGATTTTTTTAGGGACCAGCGAGTTGTGGAGTTGCTGATTTTTACTCATGCTTCTTTTGTTTTTTTTAATTTAGCGCCTGCAACTACCAAAAAGAAGAAATGCATATGTCGGTCATTTTCATTATAATTGAATTCCCAGTTTCTCCTAATTTTGTAAGATACACATAGTCGCGTAAGTCTCCACTTAGGCTACCCAATTAAAAAAATAATTAAATATTTAATTAAATATAACAAAACTGAAAAAATAATTTTCAATGCGTTTTGTGATTCGAGGCTAATTATTGAATATTGAACAGAATGTTAATTATAGGAATATTTATTTGGTCTCCTTGAATAATTGATATTTCAAGATGAACTATCTATAATCGTATCTAAATGTTATGTCTTCTGATCCTATGGTTGTACTGGATCTAGGTGATATAATTAACAAAGGAGATATTTAGGGAATCTGCTAAATGTAAGGTATATGGATTAACTACCCATAAAAACTTTCTCAATAATTAATCCAATATGTTACACAGATAGGTACAGATATTTGCTGCTACTGTTTTTATCGAATCCAGAAAAATCTCATTAATGCAAATTTAAACCTGAAGAATGTTACATACAGGGCCGTCCCGTATGGGGAGGGAGGGGGACTCCCCCCCCAATGTTATTGGTCACTCGAAAAAAAAATCGGTAAAATCTAATTATTGACAAAAACATTCGGTCAAAATAACCAGCCAGTCGGTAAAATATCTAGCCCCCCCCCCAAACATTTTGGCTAGTAACGACACTGGTCACATATAGGTGAAAGAATGCAAATATGGAGTATGCTGTCCGCTTTTTTCCGTTCCACGGAAAACAAAACAAAAAAATCTCAAGATAAAAAAAATCTCAAATCTCACAACATTCCGTTAAAGGCCTTTAATTCCTAACCCCAAAAAAAAATTCTGGGTTAACTCTATATGCAAGGTAGCCCTTATCCAAGGCTGTATCCAGGGGGGGGGGGGGGGGTTGACCCCCCACCCCCAAAAATGTTTGTCCGACTCGTAAAACCTTAACAAAATTAAACATAATTTTTTGTACGTTTTTTTGTACCCCTTCCCCCGAAAAAATTCCTTATGTAAAACTCCTCCTTCCCCCCTGAAAAAAATCGTGGACATGACCCTCTCCTTATCTCTTTATAAGTGTAGCTGGATATGTAACAAATTGACAGATAGAGCAATATCACTGTAAACATTCACCTCAATAAAAATTCCAAGAACAGTCAAACCATCCTTATTTCCCAGGGCTTCACCCAGATTTCGATATTTCCTGTTCCAGTGAACCAAGTGCAATTCTGCAGCATAGCTAGAATGAAAAAAAAAACAACATGATTTTCGCAGGCCTTAAGGGAAAAACGGATCAATAACAGTTTCTCAAAACGGTACTATCTAGGAATTCATAATTAGTGAGTTAAAGGGTAAGAAAGTTGAAAGATAATTAAAACATAATTTAAAAGATACGAAGCTAATAACGATTGTTTATCAATCTTTGGAGCTCAACCTCATAACTCGATCAAAAATTTAATTGACGACATATCTGAGCATTATTGCAACTGATAATTTTATTAGCATAATAAAAATAGTTTATTTTTATTGTGATTTAACAAGTTTCCAGCTGTCTATCACATGGTGTAGATCTTGGAACCATTTTCTTGCCACCGTATGTGGCATACTTTCATTATGCCACGCCTGTACACACCGTATCTGGTAAACGGTGCTCGCAATTCAATGCACACGGCTTTTGAAATTAGGTAACTGCTTGCTGTGATTCAAAAGCAGTTGTTCGTAAGAATAAAAGTTTTTTTTTGGGTTTCTGAGAGACAATGAAAACAATATTGATATCTGCACACCGTTTTTCAGATATATCTGTTAGTCAGAAAAAAAGAGGTTTGAAAAAACGACACAATGACGTGATTTCACAACTATTAGAAAAGAGTTTATTTGGGAAAAGTTGGTGATGGACAAGTTGGTTGGTGATTGGTGGTAAAATATTCCTCATTACCAAATATGCGGAAAACCAAAAGTGGGTGTTTTGTTTCGAGATAAAATAGCATAAGTTTAGCTTGTATATGCTGCAGTTTAGAAATAAGAGCACAAATTTTGTTGGGTTTTATGTTTTGGGTGTCACGTTGATTGCGTTTCAGAAATTAAAAGATAAAGTAGGTTTTAAAAAGAAATAGTCCATTTTAGTTTCCCTTGAAGGAACATATCATTATTTTTTGTTTTATTAAAGAATTATTTTAGGACATGTTACTTTAAGAGTTTTATTGATTGAAAAATTTTGCTTTTTTATGTTTTCTTTTGAAAAAGTTATAATTTTCTATTCTACTCGTTTTGCAACTTTTTTTTTATCATGTGTTTTTATATCCATTGTATTTTATACTTATTATCTTTCAAATATACTTCATGAAGCTCATCCATATTTTTTCGTATTTTTATACAATTTATTCCACAAAATCAATTGTGCCATCTTCAGTTGAATCTAGAAATTTCAACCAAAAGTGCCTGAAAATCTAAGTTTTGTGCTTGATTAACTTTTAAATATGACAGAAATGTGGAGTATAATTAGCTCATTAGTGTCTATTTGTAGCTCATTATTAGTGTCTATTAGTTAGCTCATTAGTGTACCCCCGATCCTCCTCTCAGAATCTAAAACACATTGATCGCTAAAAATTTTTCTTTTGCTAAAAAGGATAATGTGATGATACTTGGCACAACGAGTGTAAATCTTTGCTTTTTCTTAATGGCTTACATAACCAAGTGGCATTCCTTCTATTACAGAAAAGACATAACACTGGAAACCATTTCTCTAAATGTTTATCCAAGTAGAAGTCTGTAACTGCTGAATAATTACTATCTCATTGATTGATGATTTCCTGAATGAGATTCATATCAAATTTCCCAGTTTCCAATATGTTTACGGGAATATTGTACAGGGCTTCAAATGAATTAAAAAAAAAAATCATAGATGTGTTTTTCAAAAGGGCTAGCCTCCAAAAGGCTTCTGAGTGTTTGTTGGAAATTAAATCTGTTTTATTTTGCTAGAAATATCACCTTTTTCCGAAATAAAGTAAAAAACTTGTTCAAAAGTGAAATTTTTTAAAGAGAAGTAGAGCGCTAGATCAAGCCAAAGACGATTCACACAATGTTTCAAACTTAAAATGGCCAATAATTACCATAAATGTATAAATGAGACTAAAACCAAACAGAAATTGCAAGGAACAATCAAGTAAACTTAAAACGATAAGGAATTACCACAAATAGGGGCCTTCTTAAGCCTTCTAAAGGTCAAAGCGTCATTCACACTTTACTAAATTATTCAACTGAGTACGCTTGGCCGTTCCTGAGATATTGTAGATACGCCATTCTGACAACTAGGATGCACACAGTGTCTTTTTAATTTATTTCGATATCCACCTCAACACCACCTAAAAGTTTCAAATTAGTACCCTTACTGGTTCCTGAGATATTCCATATACGCCATTTTGGTATCCTGGATACAACTATTGTCTTTTCATTTAGCTCATCATCTTCCTCAGTGTTCCCTGGTAGTTTGAACTTAATACTCTTAGCCGTTCATAAGACATGACAGATATGCCATTTGGATAATCTGGATGCACACAGAATCTTTGGATTTAGTTCACCCTCCCCCTCAGCATTCCATGAAAGGTTCGATTTAGCACCCTTACTGAGGTACTTCTGATATACTGCGGGTGTGCCATTTTGACGACCTGGCAGCACATAGTCTGTTATTTCGCTTCTAAACTATGCTAAAAACCATGAAAAAAATTCCAAGCACTAAACCACAAGGAGCTTATAGTCTAAAAACATTACTTTTATTTGTATTAGAAATTAAAATTGTTTAGTCTTTTCCCCTCCTCCTCCTCCCCCCCACTGAATTACAATTTCTCTTGTCCCACGCCTCCCTCTTCCTTTGTCCAACAGCGCATGGAACTCCATCCTCCAAGCCTTTCCCAAAAGAGGTTTTGAGTGTGCCAAACAGTGCCTTTTTAATTTACCTTCACCCTCTACTTCAAGTCAAAATTTAGTATCAACTTGACTCTCTATCTCTCCAATACTCCCTTTAAATAACAACTTGATTTCTTAAGCCGTTCCTAAGACATTTTAAATAGTTGGTAATCTCAGGTGCCCAGTGTCTTTTGAATTACCCGGGTACGTTTGTTGTTTCTAGAGTGAACTCTTAGGAGGCCCTGAGAATCTTGGAGTGGTGAACAATCCGTAGGAGCTCGTTCAATGCACAACTATTCAAGGCCAACAAATATAAAACGAATTATTTCTTGTCGCTGAAAATGATCTTGAAAATGAGGTAATCGAAAACCAAGAACCAAACATACCTCCTTTTTCTAAAATAAAATCTACATGTAAACAATGACAACTTGCATAGCTTATAGTTCTTACCCCAGGGGCTGAGTAATTCAAGAATATGCTTTCATTGATGTTAAACGGATGCATAGGTGTTCTAAAGATGTTCAAATGTTCTAGAAATTTAGGAAAAATTCAGGAAATCAGACTTCACGGGTTTGTCGATATCGATATTTAGTTCGAGGAAAATTGGCTCCGGTAGGAAGTGAGGTTAGTAGCTGGTTCCGCATTAGATTCAACATGGAGTTGAGTTCTATTTCCATGTATATGGATAATTTTCATGTACATTGTCTTAAGGAGCACATGAAAGGCAATGAGAGAAAACGGAATCAAATGGTGAAGAAAAACTTTCCTGGATTTAGAGTATGCTGATGATTTAAACTTCCTAGATGAAAATGTCAGCAGCATGAATGGTCTTTAGAGGTTTTACGAGTTCAGGGTGCTAGAATAGGTTTTAGATTTAATGTAAGAAGACTAAGTTTGTAAAATATGGCAAGGGGGAGGGATCCTGAGTACTCATCCCCCTTGAAATTCAAAATTTTCTGAATCTTCTGGTTACATTTTATTCAAATTAACAAATAAATTTGTTTTTCTTTTTTTTCCTCGAAAGGACAATTCCTCCATTCGTGCCTCAATGCAAAGAATTTCAAAAATAATTGACATATTCCATAGGAGTCTTTTTTTTTATACCTGATAATATCTCAGGCTGAAATATTTTGTCCCTTATTCATTGTTCAAAATTGCTTATGTGAAGTTTGAGGCTAGGTAGAAACTTTGCAATATATCCAAAGGACCGACAGACAAATATAAATAGGTATCCATTGCGAGGGACCAAGTACATACCCCCTCCCTAGAAAACTCAAAATGTACAGTTTGCGAAATTTACAATACTTAGTAAAATTCTGGAGCCTTAGGCAAAAAATTGAAATCCCCACTTTAGACTTTGAAAATGTTTTTTTTTTTCAGATTTAACCCCCCAACCGTTGCAAATTTTTATGGTTGCCTATATAGAGGTAATTATCTACATGTTTAGGTAATTTTGGTTGAGACAGTCGGTAATTTATTGAACTAAAGCAATTCAGATGCAGACAAGCTCAATAAAAAAGAAATCTTGACCAAACCTTATTCCAAGTGGTTCTGTATGTACGTTGTTGCTATACCAGCAGAACATATACATCATTGGACTTGCGCAAAAATATTGCGCAATGATTGGTCCAATTGGTATGATCAGTAATGTGTTAGATTTTCTGTGTAAAATTAATAAATATGGCAGGTGCTTCTTGGCTGACTTTCTCGTTTTATGTACTGGTCCTTGTTTTTCAGGTTCTTTGTGCAAGTCTCAGCCATGCTCTAAACATCAGATTTAATGCGATTGACCAAGATTTTTTTTTTAACTAAGTGGTTCATACGCTAGCTGTATTTCTCCCAAGGGGTCAGTAACTCTGCAATATCTGGTTTACATACTGGAGCTCCACTTACTCCGTTAAACCTAGCGAAATTCCGCCACACCCTCCCTATTCATGCATCGCACTCAGAGCTTCCACTTTCGAATCTTTAAAATCGGGGACAAGTCTTAAGAATTCGGGGAGTTTTCAGGGACAGGTCTTCAAGATTCGGGGAACTTTCGGAGAGAAAACAAAATGGAATTTCGTTGCGAAAATTTGGGAGCTAATATTGGTTTTAGCTTCGTTTTCAGGCTGAACGTTTTTAGGGCTTGGATTCAAGTAGTAAATCAAGCCTTTTACAGAATAGGTTTTAGAGCCAAAGCACGGGATTGGAACTAATGGCTGAAAACGCTTATTGCTGACAGTGCGGCAAAAACTTCAAAATTGTTTTAAAATAAAAAAAAAGGCTGAATTACACTCCGGAACTCCGTTGATTTAGGTTTTACAATATCTTTGTTCCTTTATTCTCTAAGCCCGAAAACGAGACTTTTATGTCACTTATTTTCAGAAAGATGACAAAATAAAGCATAGAAATGCAATAATTGCATACAGAGCAATAACATGTGAAATGATTTTTACACCAGGGGTTTAATAAAAAAAAAATCACTTGAAAGTAAGGAGCAGCATTAAAAATTAAAACGAATAAAAACGATAACATAATAAGGAGAATAGCCCCCTCAAAACACCCGACTATTCACGCTGAAGTTTTTTAGTAGTTAAGCTTCTTAACCTATAAGTAAGGGGCAATGTTAAAACTTAAACCAAACAGGAGCTAAATTTAAAAAAAGGTAAATTTAAACTTAAATTAAAAAGGGAATTTTGACGACAATTGATGAATTATTGGTTTTTCATGCTGATTCTCAGGTTCTAGGTGTTTACCCCCCCCCCCCTCGTAAATCCCGCCACGGAAAAAAATACTCCCAAAAAAAATACTTCCCTTCAAATTCCCTATTTTGCGATCTTGTACATAGTCTATAGCAAAATTTTGCCTCATTAGGAGGAGACAGGGCGGGGCAAAGGGGTGGTGCAATTTTTACGGTAAGAAGATTATTTTAGGGATAGTTTTAAAAAGAAATACAATTATACAATATTTTTCTTAAATTCTTTTGTTTCTATCTCATGATTAGCCTTCATATAGGGTTACTAATTGTCCAAGCCTTAGAAGTTGTAAAGGTAGGCCTAATTATCTAAATAAATTTACCAGGCTATCCCTAATTTGAGTAAGATATATTTTGCGTAAAATTTCCTTCGCCCAACTAACAGCTTTGGAAGACCGTAAAAAGATCCTTAAACTTCAGTTTAAAATATTACGTCCACTGAAAATATTACACGGGTGAAGCGACCAGAATAATAGTTGTGAGGAGAATAGAAGGTGAATACGCTTGAGGATAAAAGTTGGTACGACAAATACAATCCTCAAATAAAAAAGAAAACAACCTAATTTTTACCCACCGAATGAAACAAAAATTTAAGCGTTAAGAATCCCTGGCAAAAAGATCAATTCCTTCAATATATCATGCATTCAATCATTAGGTATTAAACATTAATACAGTATGTCTAAAACCAAAAATAGCAAAAGAAAACAAAATTTAAACTTACAATTCGGCTTTTAAAAATATTCTCCTTTAGAAATTCAATTCAAAATCCAACTCAAAGTTTGTGATACCTTGGATGTGAAGGAAGATTTATTTTGTGAGGAAGAATTAGCGACAGTACTAAAAGGATTAAAAATAATAAGGCTCCAGGTGCTGATAGGGTGGTAAATGAGTTTCTTAAATATGGTGGCTCGGAGGTTAGAAACAAGTTACTGAAGATTATGAATATGACTTTTGAAAAAGGGGAAGTACCTAACGATTTTAGGAAAACCTTAATTAAGCCACTTTATCAAAAAGGTGATAAAAGTGAGTGTGGTAATTATCGAAGCATTAGTCTGGTCTCTGTAGGTAGCAAATTACTTAGTAATATGATACTTTTTAGACTGAGATGTGCCGTAGACAAAGTTTTAAGAGAAGAACATGCGGTTTTAGAGAAGGTAGAAGATGCGTCGACAAAATTTTCACTCTTAGGTTAATAATTGAGAAGTGCCTGAGTTGTCAAAAACCTTTGGTCCTCAGTTTTATAGATTATGAGCAATTGTTCGATTCTGTTGATAGAAGAGCTTTAGCAAAGGTTTTTATCCTTGTATGGTATACCAGACAAATACATTAAAGTGATTAGTGCTATGTACGAGAATAACACTGCTGCAGTTAAGGTAGGAAATGAGGTTAGCAGCTGGCTTTGTATTTAATCAGGAGTTAAGCAGGGTTGTGTTCTATCCCCATTTATAGGGATTGTTTTGATGGATTTTGTCTGAAGGAGTACAGGAAAGGCAACGGGAGACCACGGAATCAAATGGGGAGGAAAAAGTTTCCTGGACTTAGATTATGCTGATGATTTAAGCATCCTAGAGGGAAAGTGTGAGCAAAATGAATAAACTTTTAGAGGTTTTGCGAGTTCAGGGTGCTAGAATAGGTTTGAAAATTAATGCTAAGAAGACTAAGTCACTAAGGCTAGGAATAAGTGAAGATGAAAAGGTGACGTTGGGTAATGAAAAGATTGATCAGGTGGGCAGCTTCACTTACCTTGGTAGTATTGTTGGTGGAGATGGTGGGAGCAGTGAAGATGTTAGAAATAGAATAGCCAAGGCTCAGGGTGTTTTTTCACAGTTAAAAAAAGTCTGGAAGAATAGGAAGATAAGTCTACAAACCAAGATTAGAATATTAGAAGCTACAATGATGACAGTGGTCAAATATGGCTCTGAAGCATGGACGCTCCGAAAAGCGGATGAAGATTTGCTTGATGTTTTCCAGAGAAATTGCTTAAGGATAGTTCTGAGCACCCGGCTGACTGACCGTATTTCAAACAATAGGCTGCACGAAAAATGTGGTTCAATACCGCCCTCTAGGGCTATAATGAAAGAAAGGTTGAGGTGGCTAGGCCACGTTGTGCGGAGGAAGGATGACAGATTGCCAAAGATTGTTCTTTTCGGCCAACCGTCTAGGGCTGAACAGAAAGCAGGTCCTCCTGGTCTGGGTGGGAAGGATGCCATAAAGAAAGATTTATAGGAAACGGGAACTTCATGGGAGGGTGTAAAAAGGGAGGCTTTGAATAGATTGGGATGGAGGAGGAGCGTGCGTAGCTGTGTTGGCCTCAGGCGGATTTGTGCTATGGTAAGTTGTTAGTAGTAGTAGTAATAGCAGTATAAGGCACAAAACGACAATCGAAAAAAAAATGCCTGATTAGTGAATGGAACTCTTGCCACTCTGATTCAAAGTTTAACGGGCTAGTAGCTGAACTACGGCGGCTGATGATCAAATTGAATCTATTTGTTGTTGTAGGACTATAATTGTGTAACTTAGGGTCCTTTTCCCAAAGACAATCGACGGAGGAGGGTCATGTCATCATCATCAAAATCATAGTTATTGGACCTTATTCAGCAAATACATGCGTAATTGACTATTATAAAACAGTGCGTTAATAAAAGTTTCTATTATAAAGAGTGAGAGCATTAAACTATATTTGGTGAAGCTGAACTTTTGCGAAAAGGAGGGGGGAAGGGCGTACATCAAGGAATAGTCCTTAAATTTAGAGATTCAATTATTTGTTGCTGCATGAATTTCTTCCTCTTAAGAACATTCGATATCTTAAAAATCATCAGATATGAACAATAGCTTTCAAATGAGCAATTAAACATCTCTCTAAGAAGTTCTGGTAGACCACTAGCCCCAGCTTTTCTGCTTGAGACATGGCACCAATACTGCCTTTTTAGTGCTATTTGGCACTTACGGATCGTGAAATTTATAATGAAAACGTAGACATCAAAAATCGCTTTTATGTGAGCTATTAAACATCTGTCTAAGATGTTTTCGTAGCCCACTATCCCCACCCTTTGAGAAATGGCACAAAAAGTGCCATTTTTAGTCCCATTTGGCTCTTGCAGATGGTGGAATTTATCAAAATCATGTAGACATAAGAAATAGTTTTTGAATGAGCCATTCAGAATCTCTCTATGATGTTTTGGTAAACCGCTAGACCTGAAAAAAAAGAAAAGAAAACTCTGGGAACAGATTAGTGCTACCCATGCAAAAAAAGTGATTTTCCCTGTTGTTCCAGGCTGGGGACTGTAATTTCCCTGTAAAAGGTTTCCGACTATGCTGACTCCAATGGTATACTTTTCATTTTGATCTGACGCCATTTTTGAGGGTTTCAGGTTTTTTTTCAACATCACCATATATTTCTTTTCGCAATAAACTTTTACTTTTAAGACGAAGCAAAATAATATTTACTACTCCTGAATCAGAGTCAGATGGCAATTCTTTTCACTAGGCATTTTTTTTCGAAATGCTTTTTTTAACTTTGAGTTACTATTGGTTGTTGTTCACTCTTTACTAGGTTGCAGCTATAGCTTCTACCATGATTAAATAAAAAAAAAAATTTTTTAACTGAAAGTAAGGAGTGACACTAAAACTAACTTAAAACGAACAGAAATTATTCCGTATATGAAAGGGGCTGTCCCCCCTCAACACCTCGCTCTTTACGCTAAAGTTTTTTATTGTTCTAAAAAATAGAGTTGATAAAGAGCCAAATTTTAGCGTAAAGAGCGAGGCGTTGAGGAGGGGACAGCTCTTTCATATACGGAATAATTTCTGTTCGTTTTAAGTTTTAATGTCGCTCCTTACTTTCAGTTAAAAAAAACTTTTTTTTATTTAATTTTTGAACATTTTTGAATTAATGCAGGTTTTGATTTTGGCTCACAGTAGATCAATAACTAAAATAAAATTTGCATATTAATTTTACTTTTATTTGGTTAAATGACTTTCTCGAAAGTTGTTTAATTTTATTTACGAACGTTTTTATTAGTAATAAATATACATAACTTACGAATTAACATACGTAACGAACTTCTATATTCATATATTTTTAATACGTATACTAGGGGGTTCGCCCCCTAGTCAATACCTCGCTCTTTACGTTAAAGTTCAAATTTTGTTCCAATTCTTTAAAAATGACCCCTTAATCACAAAGGCCGTTAATTAGAATACATAGCTCTTATAAAAAAAACTAAAAAAATCTTTGGCTTAAAGAGCGAGGTATTGACTAGGGGCGAACCCAATCATATACGCAATAATTTTTGTTCGTTTTAAAGTTTTGGTGTTACTCCTTACTTTAAGTTGAAAACTTTTTTTTTATTTAATTTCTGATCGTTTTTTAAATAATGCTGGGAAATCCGGTGCCCCCTTCATAGCAACGTGCCTTCCCCATGAAAACTTCTTCCATGGAAAGAGCCTCCCACATAACCCCGACCCCCTCCCCCTCACTACCAGAAAAAATACCCCCTAAAAACGTCTGTATACTTCCCAATAACCAATACTATATGTAAACATTAGGTAAAGTTCATAGCTTTCATCCCTCCCCCTGAGGACTTTGGGGGATTAAGTTATCCTAAAAGACCTATGTATTATATTTTCGACCATGCTGAACAAAATGGCTATCTCAAATTTTGACCGGGTGACTCTGGGAAAAAAATGAGAGTGGGAGGGGGCCTAGTTGCCCTCCATTTTTTGGTCACTTAAAAAGGGCACTAGATCTTTTAATTGTCGTTTGAATGAGCCCTCCCACGATATGTTAGAACCACCGGGTCGATACGATTACCCCTGGGAAAAAAAATAAACACGCATCCGTAATCTTTCTTCTGGCAAAAAATGCAAAATTCCACATTTTTGCAGATATGAGCTTGAAACCTCTACTGTAGGGTTTTCTGATACACTGAATCGGATGATGTGATTTTCATTATGGCTCTATAACTTTTAGGCGGTGTTTCCCCCTTTTTTCGCAAATCAGGCAAATTTCCCAGGCGCGTAACTTTTGATGGGTAAGACCAAACTTGATGAAACTTATATATTTAAAATCAGCATCAAATTTTGATTCTTTTGATGGTATTGGTATCAAAATTCCGTTTTTTAGAGTTTCGGTTACTATTGAGCCGGGTCGCTCCTTGCTTACAGTTCCCTACCACGAACTGTTTGATACCAGACAAATATATTAAAGTGATTAGTGCTATATGCGAGAATAACACTACTGCGATTAACGCAGGAAATGAGATTATCAGATGGTTTAGTATTAAATCAGGAGTTAAGCAGGGTTGTATTCTACCCCCCTTTATATGAATCATTTTGTTGGATTTTGTCTTAAGGAGCACAAGAAAGGCAAGGGGAGACCACGGAATCAAATGTAGAGGAAAAAATCTCCTGGACTTAAATTATGATGATGATTTAAGCATCCTAGATGAAAGTGTGAGCAAAATGAATGAACTTTTAGAGGTTTTGCGAGTTCAGGGTGCTAGAATAGGTTTAAAATTAATGTTAAGAAGACTAAGTTACTAAGGTTAGGAATAAGTGAAGATGAAAAGGTGACATTGGGTAACAAAAAGATTATTCAGGTGGACAAGGTGGACAACTTCACTTACCTTGGTAGTATTATTAGTAAAGACGGTGGGAGCAGTTAAAAGTAGAATAGCCAAGGCTCACGGTGTTTTTTTTTTTAGTTAAAAAAAGGTTTGGAGGAATAGGAAGATAAGTCTGCAAACCAAGATTAGTATTTTGGAAGCTACAGTGATGACAGTGGTCGAGTATGGCTCTGAAGCATGGGCGCTCCGAAAAGCGGGTGAGGATTTGCAAGATGTTTTCCAGAGAAATTGCCAATGGATTGTTCTGGGTACCCGGCTTACTGACCGTATTTCAAAACAGTAGACTGTACGAAAAGTGTGGTTCAATCCTCCTTTCTAGGGCTATAATGAGAGAAAGGTTGAGATGGCTAGGGCACGTTTTGCGGATGAATGATGACAGATTGCTGAAGATTGTCCTTTTCGGCCAACGTCTAGGGCTAAACAAAAAGCAGGCCATCGGAGGTTGGGGTTGGGAGGATGTCACAAAGAAAGATTTAAAGGAAATGGGAACTTCCTGGGAGGTGTAAAGAGGGAGGTTTTGAATAGACTTGGATGAAGGATTAGCGTACATAGTTGTGTTGGCATCAGGTGGCTTGCTGCTACGGTAAGTTTTTAGCAGCAGTTAGTAGTGTTTAAATGAAAGACATTATTGGACGTAAGAAAATGCAAAATATAGCTTTTGAATTTTTGAAAAGAAATAACAAAACCCATTTATATTGTCAATTTAAATAATAAATTATTTCGTCTTCTATTTCAGTAGAATGTTATACTTTGTGTCAATCAATATCTTAACTTTTCTCTTTTTATTTTTTGATATTATCTTGTGTAAACGGGGTTTAACTTTTTTTTATTGCAGGGGTTCTGATGACCGTATATACAAACGTCGTTATGCAGTGCAAAAATAGAATGAAAACACACTACATAAACAAAGATATCTTGGTAAAAACCATATATCTACATCAGCTACAAAAACAATCTACCTTGATCCTCCAAGGGTATGTTCAGAGCCTACTGAATTATTTGCACCCCAATGGAAATGCATCTGAGCAAAGTTGTATTTTCCAATCAATCCTCCATCAGCTATGTAGGGTGTCCTATCGATGTCCATAGACAAAACGGCTGAAAAGAAAAATTATTGATGAATTTGTCTGATGCTATTGTAGTAAACGCATTAATATTGACTTTGCAAACAATTACATTTTTCACCAGCCTATCATACCAAATGGATGATGATAGAAAGTTGGAGTTGGGTCGATTTGACGCCAAATTTTGAGATATGGCTATCAATTTTGATGACTAAAACCGAAGTGATGACACCCATTTCAGTCTCAATTGTGCACCTGAAGCCATATTTTAATCAGAAGGTTTTAAAGGTGCGAAAAATACGCCTCTAGGTCTAGGGGCAATATGATACGCGCAACCCCTGGGTAAAACGATCCACTAAGCAAGTAACCACTCTTAAGAAATAGGGTTGATAAAAAAAATTGTTGTCGAAATGTAGACATGTTATGCACTATTGGAATGATGATTAAGCAAGGGTGTTTATCTGCACAATTGCTGAGCTTGGCGACCCAAGCCTCCCACGACTTCTAAAATTTGGAACTGTTCAGCCTCTTTTCAGGACTGTTCAGGGACCTCAATCGAGACAGAGTGAATAGTTTTTCAAACATTGTGCTTAACTTCAGTTGGTATCTGAAGGTATTTTAAGTCGTTAACTACAAAACATGAGGCTAAAGTTTAGATTTTTGCCAAGTTCATGCCGCCACCTCCTTCGGCAAGGGCTCTAAATTGCTCAATTGTTGAATACATGACTGTATAAAAATTTCAGTAAATCTAACTGCAGAGCCCTAGGTTCCAAGCCGACCAAACAACCAAAACTTCTTAAGTTTAGAAGTTTTGGTTGTTTGGGTTTTTGGTTATTCTTAAGTTTAAAAGTTCTGGTTGTTTAAGTTTAGAAGTTTCATGTTACATCTCTTTCGATACTTAAATGCTTATGGATCATCGACAATAATCAGATGACTATCCTAAACTAAAACACATGGTGTTCATTGATGTGTCTGGTGTGAAGGACTCTTCGGATTATGTATTTTTTATCTCCACACTTAGTGCTCAAAGCAATCTCCTGGGGCTAACCCTTTAAATATTTTCGGAGACCGCACTGCCTCTTCATGATGATAAATAAAAGTTCAAATAGGGATAAAATCCTTTTAATAGACAGTGATAAATTTCACAAAAACACTATATATTTCGGTGACATATGCAGTGACCATCATGTGAAATTCATCACTGTTTGTGAAATTTATCACTCTCTATTAAAAAGATTTTATCCCTAATTGACCTTTTATTTATTGGCTAAACCTCTCCCTCCTAGCTTGATAAGTGTAGACATTATGTACCTCTCAATACTCATGATTCTTTAGTGGCCATTTAAAGAGTATATTTGGAGGTAACAGTGGACTTCACCTTATAATAGGGCCGTTCTTTTACTCATCTATGTGCTAAGATCTTACATCTTTTGACAAAGAACGCTTAAAAGTGAAATCTTAGCACTAAGATCTTACATCTTATGGCGTTCTTTTGCAAACGTCTCATCATTCTGCTCTGATCAGCGGTCTGAGAACAATGATGAGTATATCATCAAAGTTATCTCATCATTGTTCTATATGGCACAAAGATGGCGTCTTTTACACTTTTTGCTAACATCAGGGAGCTTTAAGATCTTAGAACAAAGATGAGTTAAAAGAACTGAAATCTTTGCAGAAAGATGTGAGATCTTAGATGTAAGATCTTAGTGCAAAAGAACGGGCTTAATACTCCGCCAGCATCACTAGCCCCCAGCCAGCGTTTAACCCCTAGCCTACCTCCGTATCTGTAGCAAAATTTATCTTTTCAAATGGATTTACATAAAGATTACCTACTTTTTAATTTTTTTTTTGTCAATATATTGACAACAGATTAAATTGCTAGAGTCATTATACAACTTGTCAATGATGTAAGGTTTATTAGTAATATTTGAATATCATAACTTGTATTTGAAGAGATCTAAACTTAATTCAGATTGCCTAAATAGTGTAGATTTATGAAAGGATTTATAAATCTTTGTATTTTGCAATTCTCATTATCTAAAGTAGTTTAAAATGTCAGCTTTTTTATTTACCGTGAATCAAAATGTCAACTTTACTACATATTTTCGCAATAGTCTAAAGGTTTAAGGTGAATACTTCATGACTTTGATCCGTATTTTAAAATGTCTAATTTCATGCAGTCTATTTTTATTTTTATTTTTATTTTTTTTTTTTGGCTAGAAACTTTTTATTCATTGGCATGCCGTGAAAAATAAAAAATATTCACGCAACGTACCAGGCAATTATAAAAGTAAAATTTATCAGGAAACTTTTGTTTGTTTTTTTTTTTTTTTGGGGGGGGGGAGGTGGGCTAAAAATTTTCAATGGACAGTTATTACCTTAAGTCATTTGCGTACATTTTAGTCTTTATTTTTGTACCTTGAGGCTTAATCCCCCCCCTCTCCTGAAATATTTGTCCGACTCGTAAAAACATAAAAAAATACAAAAAAATTGATGTGTTCTATAAAGCTTTTTTTAAAATATCAAATATTGTTTTTAACATATTAAATATTGGAGTAACCAGTATCAATATTCCTCTAATACCGAGCATTTCTAATCAAACAGCGACCCGGCTCAATAGTAACCGAAACTCTAAAAATGTTTGATACCAATAGCTACATCAAAAATATCAGATTTTTATGCTGATTTCAAATACATAAGTTTCATCAAGTTTAGTCTTACTTATCAAAAGTTACGAGCCTGAGAAAATTTGCCTTATTTTTGAAAAAAGACGGAAACACCCCCTAAAAGTCATCGAATCTTAATGAAAATCACACCACCAGATTCAGCATGTTAGAGATTTTCAAGCTCCCATCTGCAAACATGTGGAATTTTGTATTTTTTGCAAGAAGAAAGATCGAAGATGCGTGTTTATTTATTTTTGTTTTTTTCCCAGGGTTAATCATATTGACCCAGTGGTAGTAGAATATCGCGACAGGGTTCATTCAAATGGAAATTAAAAGTTCTAGTGCCCTTTTTAAGTGGCCAAAAAATGGAGGGCAACTAGGCCCCCTCCCACGCTCATTTTTTCCCAAAGTCACCCGATCAAAATTTTGAGACAGCCATTTTGCTCAGTAGGGTCGAAAAATATAATAGCT
Organism: Artemia sp. Kazakhstan ARC1039; assembly: GCA_029168905.1. Lineage (NCBI taxonomy): Eukaryota > Metazoa > Arthropoda > Branchiopoda > Anostraca > Artemiidae > Artemia > Artemia sp. Kazakhstan ARC1039. Next base: position 25,822 of record JAQQPU010004293.1, on the reverse strand, counting down.
AAGTTTTAGAGGATGAGTTAATCCGTCCTCGGGGGAAGGGCTGCAAGTCATAATATTTGCCCAATGTTTACATATAGAATTGGTTTACTGGGAAGCATACAGACGTTTTGAGGGGGATTGTTTCTGGTGGTGGGGGGGGGGGGGGGTCGGGGGTCATGTGGGAGGATCTTTCCATGGAGGAAATTTTTATGGGGGAAGAGACATTGCTATGAAGGGGGTGTCAGATTTTCCAACTTATTAAAAAAACAAGTGTTTTCCACTGAAAGCAAGGAACAACATCAAAACTTAAAACGAACAGAAGTTATTACGTATATGAGGGGGTTTGCCCCCTAGTCGATATCTCGCTCTTTACGCTAAAGTTTTATAGTACTTTCATAAGAGCTATTTATTCTAATTATACGGCCGGTGTGATTAAGGGTTCATTCTTAAAGAATTGGAACACAATTCGAACTTTACCGTAAAGAGCAAGGTGTTGACTAGGGGGCGAACCACCTAATATAAGTAATAAAAATAGAAGTTAGTTACGTAAGTTACGTATATTTATTACTAATAAAAACGTTCGTAAATTATATTAAAAGTTCTAGTGCCCTTTTTTAGTAACCCAAAGAATTGGAGGGCAACTAGGCACCCTCCTCCGCTCCTCTTTTCTCAAAATTGTCCGATCAAAATTTTGAGAGAGCCATTTAGCCAAAAAAAAGTAAAATTAATATGCAAATTTTGTTTTAATTATTCATATACTGTGAGCCAAAATCAAAACCGGTATTAATTCAAAAACGTTCAGAAATTAAATAAAAAAAACAGGTTTTTGTTTTTTCTCAACGCTTCGCTTTTTACGCTAAAGTTTGACTCTTTCTCGCAACTCTATTTTTTGAAACAATAAAAAACTTTAGCATAAAGAGCGGGACGTCGAGGAGGGGACAGTCCCTTTCATATACGGAGTAATTTCTGTTCTTTTTAAATTTTTGTTCTGTTCTTTTTAAGCATCTCAAAAGTCTTGGGAAAAATATTTGGAAAATCAAGTAATCGATTTATAATTTGTATGGATGTTGCAGATAAATTTAAGCTTTAGGGGGTACCAGTAACTGCCTTAAGGTTGCAAAAGCTTCGAAAAGTAAAAAACCAGCCATAATAAATGGATAAAGTTCTGAATAAAAAGAAATGGAACTGAAACTCAAAGTAGCCCAAAACAATATTTTTTATTTGCGTGCAGAAAAGCACTTTAAAAATTCCTATTGTTCTAATTAAAAGACAGAGAGAAAAAATATATGTATACGCATAAATTAATCAAATCAGACAGTAGCACTCAACACTTTGAAATCATACCTTCCGTGCTTCTAAGACATCCGTCAATATCTAGTAAATTTGGTTTTCAATCAAAACCGGTTGGCTAAGTAAGCAAAATTCTCAAATATTGTTTATAACATATTAAATATTGGAGAATGTAGTAACCAGTATCGATATTCCTCTATTACCGAGTATTTCTAATGACTAGTCAGGATTCAGCCTAAATAACTTTAACGTGCATTAGCCCTACTCTTGGGATTTGAGTTGATGCAAAAGTTCTGATTCTTGCTGAATTAGCACCAAGTTCTAATGAGTGGTCATTGGTCAAGTTGATCAATTTCTTAGCCTAGGCCATCTCTTAAAACCATTCCGAGGAAACTATTCTAGAGAACTAGATTTAAAAATTAGAATCAAGAGAGGAGGTAAGTTTTTACGATTGAAAGTATTTCCAAAGATAGGCAAAAATTAGTATCTATCATTTGGTTTGTCCGGCAAATGGCAACAGCATAAAGAGCCATATGCTTATTTCGACATTTTTTGCTTTTTTTACCTCTAGAGGTTTGATCCATTTCTTTATATTTTTTTCTGTTTCTTCAATAAGTTCAATAGATGGGGCTACTTTATAATTTGTTTCTAAATTTGTGTGTTGAAATATCAATAAAAGTATATTTCTCCTTTGTCGTTTCTTCTACTCATTTATTATCTTTTCTCTTTGACTACCTTTATCTTTGAAATTTGGTGATCGCAGCATTTAGAGACAATATCAAAGAGGAGGAGTGAACATTTCTGATGTAAAGTAATTTCAAAATAGGCAAAGTTTCACAAAGGTACGGTCGACGTTGTGTTTGTTATTACATGTGTTTTTATTTTACCATTCTCTCATTGTTTTCAAATGTTTGAGCAATTTTCTTTTATCCTATCCTTCAATGCGTAAATTTGCTTTCCATTTTGTGCGAATATTTTATCATTTGGGTTAAGTGGTAATAATAGATTATTTGTCCTTTGCTTTTAAGGTTCTACTGATGCTTTGTTTTTGTTGTTTTTTTTTTAGCTACCGTAAACTTGGAGATGTGGATACGTGGCAACCCTTTCCTTCTTGAACGAAATATCTCCTCTTTTTTGAACGCTCCAGTGATAATTTGGTTGTTTATTCCAATTACCGTAATCTTGGAGATGTGGATACGTGGCAATCTTTTCTTTTTTGAAGGAAATTTCTCCTTTGTTTGTAGGCTCAATTGATAATTTTTTTGTTCTTTAGCTTCTGTAATCTTGGACATGTGGATACATGGCAACCTTTTCCTTTTTGTAAGAAATTTATCCTGTTTGTAGGCTGCACTCATAATTTTGTTGTTTTCTTTAGCTACCGTAATCTTGGAGATGTGGATACGTGATTATTTGTCCTTTGTTTTTAAGGTTCTACTGATGCTTTGTTTTTTGTTGTTTTTTTTAGCTACCGTAAACTTGGAGATGTGGATACGTGGCAACCTTTTCCTTTATGAACGAAATTTCTCCTCTTTTTTGAAGGCTCCAGTGATAATTTGGCTGTTAATTCTAATTACCGTAATCTTGGAGATGTGGATACGTGGCAATCTTTTCTTTT
>JAQQPU010004293.1:0-17938 GCA_029168905.1 Artemia sp. Kazakhstan ARC1039 | reverse complement strand
AACTAACTGTCTTTCTAGGGGTCTTATTTCTAATGGATTCTACTCGTTAATATGTCAGAGACTGTCCTTTGCGGATCTTTTATGACCCCCACGATCCGTGGGAACAAGCCCATTCCCAGCCTTCTCAAGTGCATAGCCTACTAACCGCCCCTGGAACTTTTGTCTCAATAAATTTGTGTCAAGTGTATATTCTAGAAGTTTGTCCATGTTTCGCCTTCTGCTTAACTGTAAATATACCTTTTATGATTAATCAATAAAGACAATATCTTGAAGTTAACATTCTTTACTGTTTCAGAGAACTTACATCAGCCTATACAAAGTATACAGGTTTACAACGGGCAACATACTCACATGTGCTTAGAATTTATAGATTTGAGTTTAAAACAAAGGTCAGTAAATGACACTGGTAGATTAAAATTTTTTATTTTTGTAACTAAAAAGAATATTCAAATAATATTTGTTGAACTTTAACAGAGAATTGGCTTTTTCTTTGAAAAGTGATGTAAAAAACCTCTTTTTTTCAGAGATTCATCTATTTTAGAAATCACCAGTGAAAGATATTACAGTTCAAAACAATTATGACTAACTCTTTCAATAGTCTTTAAAGAGAATATGCTTTGGCCGGCTCTTGCCTACAATTTACCATATAAAAACGAAAATACGGTCGCACGGTGTAGAATATTTTGAAAGTGGCTAGCCCCTCAGTAATCAGCATAAGAAATGGATCAGTTAATCACTCTAAGCCCCTCCCCAACTTATATCTGTGCCTCCATGAACGCTAGACCTGGACGCAGACCCAGCCAGGACCCGCAACTTTATGTGCTCAAAATCATGATACAAATTTTGAAATGTATGGGTTTGATATATTAAAATTACTATTTTCCTCGTTTCATAACGATCGTGTATTTTCCTCGTTGCGATATTTAAAGCAATCAACGGCTTAAAGAAGCTATAATTATTTTTTTAAAATAAGTTCTACAGTTCAAATTACGAAATGCAAATAGCTAGCATATTTGAATTCCAACAGTTTTTTCCTGGAATTCAAAACCAGAGTATAAGAACTTGTACTAACAGAAAGGTTTTTAGATGATATATACCAAACAACACAGGCGTTGACTCACGAAAATTAAGGGGACAAGGATTTTTTTTTTCTTAACAAAAATGATATTTTTTAAAATCGAGGGGGGAAAATTCAGCTTTTTTCGATTTCTTCAATGAAAATACACACAAAAAAAGTACTTTTCAAAAATCTAATGAGGGAGGAACGATTAATTTTCATGTTTCAGGGATAGAACCAGGGTTGCTAGGCCCACTTGCTAGCTAGACGACTCTTTAGAGCTTGGGATCCGCATTAAAAAAAACGTCAGTCTTGTTTCCAATAAGCTGAAACAATCGTTTAATGGAAGGGGGAGAATTCAACAGAGGACAAGGTCTTTAATTACCTTTGTTTATTCAAAAAGTCAGCGTTTATATATGATTTTCAGCGTTTTGAAAAGTTCCGAACTTCTGAAAGGTCCCACATCTTGCTGTGCAATTTTTAATTTGAAAAACCAATGTAAAACATTACTGACTATGTCGTAGAGAAAAGCCAGGCGATGAGATAAAAAAAGCATTTTCAATCTACAAAACGCAAGGAAATAAAAAAAGACATCCAAGACATGTTTTGCCTTTTCTTAAGATAAATGTTGTACCTCATGTTATAAAATACCGGGAAATATTTTACTTGAAGGCTTTTCAGGTGACCAGGGGTGGATACATAATTGATATTTCGAGGGCATTGATAAAATTTGGCTCTGCCATCGCCATTTTCACTCCCCCCCAACCCTGTAATTTGTGCAATCTTCAACCCTCTGTGGAGGGAGGGGGTATGTACCCCTAAAATCACCCCTTGAACCCGCCTCAGCGGGTGACTCCCAAACAGAAAATTGGTAATAGCTAATCAGAGCTGGTTTTAATAGATATTCTTATAGACATGAGATGTGTGTTATGGGAAAATTTTCTTTCCTAAGCGAAGCCAGATTCTATTTTCCAAGCCTGCTCCACCTACTTGTACATATCCTGGAGTGTCACTTATTCCACCGTTTATGGCACATTTCTACCACACTGTACTACGCCAGCGCTGGCACCAATTCAAGGAAAATTAGGAGAGAGGTACAATGCATTTTTAAATATGTAGAGGGGGATTTTTTTCCTTTTTAAAAATACCAAAAAAGGGGTTTTTCGATGAAAACGCTTAAAACAGTTTTTTTTCAAAAATCTAAGGGGCCAAAGAAATCTAAGGGGACCGTAATCCCAAGCCCCACCCCACCCCACCCCTCACCCCTTCATTGACATTCCTGTACGTAAGAAGCGCTCAAACCAAGTTTGGGACAATTTTGCCATATATGACATGCACCACCTGGTATATATGGATTTAAGAAGTGGGGGCTTCTCATTATTTTCTTTTGAATTGCCTGAGGTAAAGCAATTCTTATGAAACACATGTTTGAAATTGGCCCATAAAAGCGTCCTACTTGAATGGAAATGTTGGCACGAATGACATTCCGCAGTCATAAATTTGTTTAAAGTTTTGTTATTCTAAGGATTCAAACACATTAGATGCTCTCTTGGTTTCAGAATTCTTTAAAGAAAATAAAGCCAGGAAAGTGGCATTCAAAAGATAAGATTAAGAGAAACTAAACGTAAATGAAAAGTTTTTGATAAAAGTAGAGTTTTAAAATTTGGGGTGAAAATAAAAACTACCATTTCAGAATAGGGTGTGCAGTAAATTAATCAAGCGCCTATTAACACAGCCGGGATACCGTCAGATGGCTAATTTGACAGTGTATATATATGTTACCGTGAATGTCCGAAATATGGTTAATATCGACATTTACCAGTGAATGTTCGAAATTCCCTTTTCTCTGCTTGGATTCAATTAGCTTTGCGAGTCAGCTTTTTCAGTCTTATGCAGGCTATGATGGTAAAGCTAAAGTTAGGTTAGGTTGAATAATGCCAGTCTAGGTTAGATTAGGTTATATTAGGTTAAATTTGGTTCTAAATATCAGAAATGGGTTAAAAACCTAAGCTAAACTAATCTAACTTAACTTGTCATTATCAAACCTTACATTAAATTGAAGAAGTTGACTAGCAACGCTGACTAAATCCAAGGAAAAAAAAAGTAATTCTCGACATTCACCGGTGAATGTCGACATTAACCAATTTGCGGACACTCACGGCAACATATATACAATCTTGAAATTAGCCAACCAACCAATCACTATAACTGATAAGTAACAGTTTTTCTAAGAATTTCTTAGAACCTATAGCCTATATTTACAGTGAATATACCCCCACCCATGGGTACCCATAAGGGGGACAGGAGTGGGCACCAGCCCCCTCGTGGCTGAATAATGCTGCCTTATTTTTATATTTTTGTTTTGAGATTTCTATTATACAGCATTAAAAGTGCCAATTAGATCAGGTAAGCCCCCTCCTGAAATTCAGCTTATGGGTGCCCTTGCCCCCATCCCTCTATGTGCAAATATATACCCAAAATTACATCCTGAATTCAAATATGACATTCATTTGCACCACAAATGAACTTTACTCCCATATTAGCCATATGGTGGATATTCCACACAGCCACGATAGGATAGAAATCAGCTTTTAGTTCATTCATTAAGTAAATGTTATTGCCTAGCAAAGTATTATCAAGACAAAATGCATTTGAATCGTCCGGTCAAGTATTCTAATTCAATTTGTTTTACCAAATTTGAAAATGCTATCAGACTGCTCCAGAAGTGAAGTTTCCACAAAATAGCCTGTTAAGTTTTCTTAGGTAGAATGTTTGGTATTTCAGAAGAAAAAAAGTTGGAAAAATGTGCATTCAACAACTCTGAGCCCTTCACACTCATAATGTTTCATCTCTGCCTCTCTTTCCTTTTTACTTTTTCTGTAGTTGAAACCCTATTAGAGCACTGAATTTAGAAAAATCATGTGGCACAGATTAAAAATTTAGTGCACCCCATCTCTAATATGATGCTGATCTTCTGGAGCACTGTTGATTCTAGAGAGCTGGAGTTCTTAAATTTGGGTGGAGAATGAATTTTCAAGTATAGTTTTAGATGAAATGTGTCAAAGTAGTATTATGTAAAGTAAAAAAAAAATGCATCCAATTCTAAAGAGGGTGTGAGGTCGTGTTACAATATTCAAAAGGTTCGGGGACCTGGAAAGGGGTAAAAAATGTTGAACCAGAGAGCAACGCCGTACCTAGAGGAGGGGTTAAGGGGTTTGAACCCCCCTCCCGAAATATATGTCTGACTCGCAAAAGCGTCACAAAAAAGGATATAGACAATAATTTATGCGTTTTTGAGGCGTTTTTTGTGTAAACATCTCCCCCCCCCCAAAAAAAAAAAAAAAAAAATCCTTGGATAAAATACGCCCCCCCCCCGAAAGAAAATCTTAGATACGGCCCTTTCGGAAAGGCTGTGGTAACTAAAAATTGACTTAAATGACCATTCGTTACGGGCACAGTTTAGGCCTATAGATAATTCTATAAACTGTGGTTACAGGTCAATACAGTCTTATACTACATTTTTGTGGAAACATGAACATGCTTCGTCAACTGACTTTCTAATCAAATTGTTTTGTAGTCAATCCTTTTAAAGGAAGTTTGAAATATTATGAAAAGTAGAAGCAATAACATTAATATTCAATTCCTAGCATAGCAATAGCTTCTGGCAAAGCTTCTGGCTATTAGCCAATAATTAGTACAATTGTTGGTATAAGTTCTGAGCTAAACAGGCAAGAGCGGATGATTTTTTACGCACTTGAGGAGGGGGGGGGGCAATAATAAAATTTTGAGGGGACGAAGGACAATAATAAAAGAATTCATTTTACAATTTGAATAAGAAATTCCAAGAAATTCACAAAAACTGAGGATTTTGAAGGGGAGATGAGCCCCAAGCCCCTTTCCCTTGTATACGTCCCTGGAGCTAAGTTACAACTGATTAGAAACGCAACCATAAAATTTTTCAGGGGCGGAATAATACCAGGACTTAACTTTTTACCTGGACATAGGTTGTATTATTTGTCATTTGCTCTGTTGATACACATCCTTTTATATTTTATTCTTTTCCGGAGGGGAGGGGGGGCATCATCATGTGAGGTTCATATATTAGGTATGTTTCAAAGGAGAATTCTCTGACAGCGATCCCGGACAATTTCCGCAAATAATAAAAGCAGATATTTTATTTTAAATAGTTTTTTAATTAATACATAGACAGGTTAAAAATAGCACATTTTTACTAATGTATCAATTTTAGAATCGTTCTGGCCTAGGAGACGAATTTTTCAACTCTGGCCCGATGTAAAGAGAATGGAAAACTTATGAGAGATGGATCTTCGGCAACTTTCCGTGAAAAGGCAGGGATTTAAATGCAAGCGCCACCGCTAGTTTAGTGTCTGATGAATATTAAATATGCAGAAAATTTAAAATAATACCGTGGGATTAATATAATGAATCTACAAGGCTTTTGAATTAAATCTGAGCTTTTTCTTCCGGTGTTACTTCCGGCTCCTATCTGCAAAAATGTGGAATTTTGTATTTTTTGTCAGAAGAAAGATCACGGATGCGTGTTTATTTGTTTGTTTCTTTTTCTTTTGATTTTCCCAGGGGTGATCGTATTGATGCAGTAGTCCTAGAATATCGTAAGAGGGTTCATTTGAACGGAAATTAAAAGTTCTAATGCCCTTTTTAAGTGGCCAAAAAATTGGAGGGCAACTTGGCCCCTTCCCGCGCTCATTTTTTCCCCAAAGTCACCCAATCAAAATTGAGATAGCCATTTTGTTCAGCATAGTCGAAAATCAAATAAATATGTCTTTGAGGATGACTTGATCCCCCACAGTGCCCGGGGGAAGGGCTGGAAGTTATGAACTTTGCCCATTGTTTACATATAGTATTGGTTAATGATAAGTATAAGGACGTTTCAGGAGGGATTTTTTCCTGATGGGGGGTGTCGGAGAAGGGGGTTACGGGGGAGGATCCTTCCATAGAGGATGGTTCCTTGGGGGAAGGGACATTTATATGAAGGGGGCGACGGATTTCCCAGCATTATTTAAAAAACGATCAGAAATTTAATAAAAAAAACTAGTTTTTTAAAGTGAAAGTAAGGTGCAACATTAAAACGTAAAACAAACAGAAATTATTATGTATATGATGGGGTTCGCCCCCTAGTCAATACCTCGCCCTTTTCGCTAAAGTTTTTTTAGTACTTTCAAAAGAGCTATCTATTCTAATTAACCGGCCTTTGTGATTTAGGGGCTTGTGATTCGAACAAAATTCGAAATTCGAAAATTCGAGCGTAAAGAGCAAGGTATCGACTAGGGGGTAAACTCCCTAATATACGTAATAAAACATACGAATACAGAAGTTCGTTACGGAAGTTAATTCGTAAGTTACGTCAGAACAAACTTTCGAGAAAGCCATTTAGCCAAAAAAGTAAAATTAATATGCAAATTTCGTTTAAATTATTCATGTAGGGTGAGCCAAAATCAAAGCTGCATTAATTCAAAAACATTCAGAAATTAAATTTAAGAAAAACAAGTTTTTTTAACTGAAAGTAAGGAGCGACATTAAAACTTAAAACGAATAGAAATTATTCCGTGTATGAAAGGGGCTGTCCCCTCCTCAATACCTCGCTCTTTACGCTGAAGTTTGAATCTGTCACACAACTTTATTTTTTAAAACAAGTAAAAACTTTAGCGTAAAAAGCGGGGTATTGAGGAGGGGACGGCTCCTTTCATATACGGAATAATTTCTGTTCGTTTTAAGTTTTAATGTCGCTCCTTACTTTCAATTAAAAAAAACTTGTTTTTTTTAATTTAATTTAAGTTAAAATCTAGTCTCCACAAAGTAGGTCCAAGATAGGTAGGAAAAATTTTTGAAGGTTAAGAAGGCTAAATAACTTTAAGCTGCTAGGCCCATTGATAACAGGATTCTTTTTTCCATGCCTTCACTAAATTTTGGAGTAACTTAAAAGATAAGAATGTACCAGTTTAGGAGAGGCTAAAATGAAGGAACAATGTCATCAAACTCTAGATGGAGTTGTAATTCTCCTTTTCAACACTAGCTCTAGCGCTAGCTTTTACTTTTACAAGTTTTCGTAGCTCTTTGATCCATTACAGAAACACACTGAAATTTCTTCATCAGAAGACATTTTTCATTGGATGGACTTGAAACTCGGATGCCGAAGTGAAATTCAATTCCTGTCAGAACCTACATTTAAAGTGAACTCACCTGTATGTCCGTTATTTTTCATCGTTATTCGTTTGGGCCTCGCATCGTAATTGACTAAGAAAATTGGCTGAAACTTTTCTGGCACTGCTTCCGATGGTACAATATCTATAGGTGATTGCTCTGTCCCACCACATTGAGGATCAACACTGGACCAATGATCCGGTCCTGAAAGAATTTTTTTTAGGGGAACGAAACGGTAATCTTGGTATAAAAGAATGATAGCCGGGGTAACAACATTCTAACCCACAAATTAATTTCTACTAAACAGCATAATATTAAAGTTAAACACATAGGCCTACTAATGAAAATTCTGGTATAAACTAACAATAAAGGACTGCAGTATTTCGTGTGTCCACGATGCAAAAAAAGGTTGTAACATTTTTTTAAAAGTTAATTATGACGGTAGTTGGACTTTATATGAGACAGTGGTGATGGCTTCAATGCTAATTGGAGAGCACTTTTAAAACGTGGGCTATAACCCAAATGTTTAACTAGACTAGACAGGGATTTTCGAATTTATTTGAAAGGGGAGTAACTAAAGAGGGAACCAATTTGAATAGGGCAAAAATGAATAACTCACTACGATTAAGATTACTTTCAGTTGAAAAAGACTTGTTTTTTTATTTAATTTCTGATTGTTTTTTAAATAATCCCAGGAAATCTGGCCCACCTCCACGGAGAAGTATTCTCCCCGTGGATATATCCTCTAGACAATTTAGTCCCGGTGAAAATTTCCCCAGGACAATTACCCTTTACAACTCACCGCGTAAAATTGAGACGGAAAAGAGAAAGCAAGAACTATAAAAAGAATTTTGTATAGGAATTCAGGCAAATTCTCCCAGTGTATAATTTCCTTTGACAAGTTCAGCCCCTGGAAACTTCTCTCCCCATGGAAAGTTCCCCGTGAAAAAAAAGCCAGCAGAAAATTCGTCTTCCCACCCTAAAATGTATGCATGCTTCCCAATAACAAATACTATGTGTAAACAATGGGCAATTTTTATAACTTAAATAGCTTTCCCTTGGGGCTCTGGGGGGTTATGTTATATCCATAGGCACAGTTATTGGGCCTTTCAACTATGATGAACAAAATGGATTTCTCAAATTTTAATCGGACGATTTTGAGAAAAAGGGGTGGGGAGGGGGCCTAGTTTCCCTCCAATCTTTTTGGTCACTTAAAAAGGGCACCAGAACTTTTGATTTCCGTTTAAATGACCTTTTTCACATATTCTAGGACCACTGGGTCGATACTATCCCCCTGGAAAAAAAATAACACACAAATAAACACACACATCCGTGATCTTTTCTGGCAAAAAACTGCAAAATTCCATTTTTTTCAGATAGAAGCTTGAAACCACTACAAAAGGTTTTCTGATATATTGAATCTGATGGTATGATTTTCATTAAGATTGTATGACTTTTAGTGGGTGTTTCCCCCTTTTTTAGAAAATAAGGCAAATTTTCTCAGGCTCGTAACCATTGATGGGTAAGACTAAACTTAATGAAACTTATACATTTGAAATCTGTATAAAAATCTGATTCTTTTGATATATCTATTGGTATCAACATTTTGTTTTTTAGAGTTTCGGTTACTATTGAGCCGGGTGATAATTATCATAATTATAGTTTGGTGAATGGACAGATCTAAGACTAATGGATCTAATTATATGAATATGTTGTCACTTTGGTGCAAGTTACAACAGCAAGCTTTTTGCAAATCCATTTTTCAGTGATACTATAAGCCTTAAAACCCTCTTTGGGTTGCTGGTTTTCAGTTTTTTCATGGATCTTTGCACTTTGAAGATAAAGCAGGTCTATTATAGATAAAGCAGCTATATTAGATTTACACTTTATTGCTTGCAAACAATGAATTTTAGAATGTAGTTAGTGAATGAAAATTAGCTACAGTTTCGTAACTCATACGTTTTTGCAACTTACACGTCTAACGTAACTTACGGTATTTGATAGCTTTCCAACAGTTTGTGGTGATGAACTGTAAGTAAGGAGCACTGCATATAAATTTAGACTTTATTTTAATTTAGTTTGCAATTTTAATTTAGATTACATAAATTTAGATTTTATAAATTTATAGACTATAAATTTATATACAGTGGTAGGAGCGACGCGGATCAATAATAACCAAAACTCTAAAAGATGGAATTTTGATATCAGTAGATACATCAAAAGCATCAGCTTATCATGCTGATTTCAAACATGTAAGATTTGAAATCATTACGTGTAGTGTTACCCATTAAAGACTACGAGTCTGATAAAAATTTGTCGGATTTCCAAAAAAGGGCTGAAAAAGGCAAGGAATCCTAATGAAAATCACATCATCAGATTCAGCGTACCAGAAAATATTACTGTAGAAGTTTCAAGCTCCCATCGGCAAAACTTTGGAATTTTATATTTTTTGCCAGAAGACAGATCACGGATGCGTGTTTATTCGTTTGTTTGTTTTTTCCCAGGGATGACCTCATTAAATCAATAGTCCTAGAATATGGGTAGAGGGCTCATTAGAACGGAAATTAAAACTTCTAGTGCCCTCTTTAATTGACAAAGAAGATTAGAGGGCAACTAGCCCACCTCCTACGCCCTCCTTTTGTTGTCTGATATAGTTTTTTTGAAATGGCCCTTTTATTCAGTATAGTTGGAAGGTCCAATGACTATGTCTTTGGGGATAACATGACCCCCTACAGTCCCTGAAAAAAGTCTGTAGGTCATGACATTTGCCCATTGTTTACGCATAGTATTTGTTACTAAGAAGTATAAAGACATTTCTGGAAAGGGAGGGTGAATTTCCTGCTCGGGGAATTTTCCATAGAGATGGTAGCTTCTGGTGGGTGCACTTTCCATGGGAAATTTTACACAGGGGGATTTTGTCAGAATTCCTGTACAAAATTCTTTTTATTTGTCTTACTTTCTGTTTGCTGACTCAATTTTACATGTGGAGATGTTAAGCGGAAATGCCATAGAGAATTTTGACCGGATTGGAGTTGCGTAGAGTGTCTGTCCGTAGGGGGATGATTTTACACTTGAGAAATTTTCCATGGGGAAGTTTTCCGTGAGATAAATTCTCTAGGGGAAAGTTTCTTCAACAACAACTTTCTACCCGGAAGCAAGGGGGCGGGTATTTGCGGGAGAACTTTTACACGGAGGAGGGAATAACCGGCATGATTCCGTAGGAGAAGGAATTGTTCATGGATAGGGAACCGGATGTCCCGGCATTATTTGAAACGATCAGAAATGAAAAAAAAAATCAAGTGCAAGTAGGGACCAACATCGAAACTTAAACGAAAAGTTTGAATTTTGCCCCAATTCTTTAAGAACGACTTCTGAAACACAAGAGTCGTTTAATTAGAACAAAAGAAGCTTTTTTGAAAAATACTAAAGAACTTTAGCGTGAAGAGCGAGGTATTGAGGAAGGGCAATCCTTCTCATATGTAATAATCCCTGTTCCGAAAATATATGACAAGAATAAGCCAATAAGTGCAACAGATCATTTTCATGACAGAGAGTCCCATTTTAGCTGGTGTACTAAGTTTCACAGGGGTTCTAGACCTTAGGAGGCTTACGCAAAGCTGGGAAGAGTAGATTTCTCCTTGCCTTAAGTCATGTGTAAGCGAACTGAAAGATCTGATCAGAAGAAGCCTTGCCTTTTTTTCCCATATTAGTCTCTTTATTAGTAGCCATAAGACGATTAGAAATTAGATCAGCTCAAAAAAGCTCAGAGCTAAATAATTAAAACTGTAGAAAGGTAGCTACTGTGGTAGAAGGATGTGATATGATAGGATGCGCGTCTAATAAAAACTACAACTGATAACTTGCTGCAGCAACGAGCAGCCTGAGGTCAACAAAGCTGCACGCGCTCCTCCTCTAGCCAAATATATTCAAAGCCTCAGTCTTTAAACCTCCCAAGAAGTTCCAATTTCCCTGAGACCTTTCCTTACGACATCCTCCCACCCTATTCGGGGACAAACTGCTTTTGCGTTTGACCCTAAATTGTTGGCCGACAAAGACAATCTTTAGCAATCAGTCATCCTTCATACTCAGAACGTGTCCTAGCTGAAGGCCTGTTTCATTTATAGGCCATTATTCCAATTCAGTTTTCACCATTCCACATTAAAGATGTTTTTAAGGAATAGGATTAATTGAAGAGAAACTTCCTTCACTAGAAGTTCTGTTAATTCCAAATAGAACTTGATTAGATGACCATGTTAGAAATAATTCCTTAAGCAGAGGAAATTTCAAATTGAAATTGTAAAATGAGAACAAGGGCGTATCTAAGATTTTTTTTTTGGGGGGGGGGGGGTATCTTGTTCGAGGGGAGTTTTTTTCGGGGGGTGGGGTATAAAAACTTTTAAAAACACATCAAAACTTGTTTATATGCGTTTTTGTTAAGTTTTCACGTGTCGAACAACCATTTCGGGGGGGGATCCCCGTCCAAATCCCGTAACCCTCTCCCCTGGCAACGGCCTTGCATGAGAACTATATGAAAAAGCATTGTAATGATTCCTAAAAATTGAATAGCTAGTTATGAGAGCAAAATCAATAGATTTGGCTAATAAGCGAAGCAGATTTACAAAAATGATATGAAAAGAAATCTGATGATTTTAGAACCCTTCGGTAACTTCTAGAATATCTTTATCAATAGTTCATGAATACTTCTGAAAGATCATGAGCCTCAGCTATTTTGAGGGGACTTGTCTGCACGGGGCGTTCAGTCTCTGCCTTTCCCATTTTCAGAACTTGGGCTATTTAAGATTTTTTCTTAGTATTTTTCATATTTTGCTTTCGGCGTTTCTACTTCAAGCTCTTCCCGATCCTCAAGTTTCTGTATGAATTCCTGATGTTGCAGGCAAAACAATGGCCTTAAAACATTTTTGATTTTGCTGGTGTTTGCACATCCAAACCTTCAATTAGCTTGGTCTACTTTAAGGGTTGTTCCCTCTTTATTGTCGAATGCACACCCCTGAACAACACTTGTTCCACCGCGCATGACACACTCCGTTCCACGCTTAGACACACTTGCGCTACATCACACCTGCTTGTGCCACACATCAGACAGTGTCATCCCAAGTTGAACTTGCCAGATGATGTACACAGAATTTTTAAAAAGCGCAACCCTTCAGTTCTACTTTAATGACAAACATTTTAAATGTGAAATGACCATGTGCTATTATTTCTCGCGGTATTGACCCTGCTCTGTATTGATATAATATTTCATTTTATTACTATGTATTGGCGCAAATCACTCACCGTTGTCTCCAGTGTAGCCCCAACTGATCCCGTGCTCATCCGCGAATGTCACTGAAATGAAAAAAATTTTTATTTCATTTAAAAAAAGTAAAATAGAACAAAAAGATAAAGTTATATATAATGAACCTTGCAATAGAAATTATCAAGAATTTTATCAAGATTATACGTTTTGCAACTAGAATAAAACAGAGTCAAAAATAAACTTGACTTTTAGAAGACCTCCCGACGACTAAGGTGGCTCACTAAAATTGGTGCCAAAGGGATAGAAAGTGAATGGAAAAACAATAAGCCGATGGACTAGATTTCGATGCCAAAGCTAAGGCAAATGAACCCTACCCGTTTTGAAATACAGCTTTAACGCCAAACTAATGGGTAGAAAACAATATCCTTTTAAGCGTTTCCTCGTCTCTCTAGGAAAATTGGTGCAGTACCTAGCCAGGGCTATCGGCGTTAATAAGCTTTTTCCAAATTATTAGTGGATTATATTTGGTGTGCAGCTTGTATATTTGACATGTATGATCTATGTGTTAACTGTGTAAACGGGAGAATTAACATCCGGGGTTGATACAGGAGGATACATTTCAGAGGCAACGCTGTAGGTTTGCCATAGTAAAGGCCAATGTTTTTTTATTTATTATTTTTTTTTCCTCAGAGTCACTTCATATGGAAGGAATCGTCGTATAAACTGCAGAGGGGGCTAATTCAATTGGAAATCGGAAGTCCTAGTACCCTTTTTAAGAATCAAAAGTGATCGAATGGCAACTAGTCCCCCCCCCCACTAGTGCCCTTTCCCCCCAAATGCATCTGATAAAAATTTTAAGATAATTATTTTGTTAAGAATAGTTCAAAAATTACTTAACAAAAACTCCGGGGTCAATACAATCCCCCAGGGCCCGGGGCAGGCGTTGTAAGTTATGTCCTGGGGGCATATATGGCTCTTAATAAAGGGATGTTCCTATAAACTTCAGATAGGGCTCATTTGATTGGAAATTGATAGTTCTAGCTCGCTTTTTAAGAGTCAAAAGAGACCGGAGGGCAACTAGCTCCCCCAGGCCCTTTTTTCCCCAAATACATCCAGTAAACATTTGAGATAGCCATTTTGTTAAAAAAAAGTTCAAAGATTATATAACGAAAACTCCAGGGTCTAAACAACCCCTCAGGGCCCCGGGGCAGACGTTGTAAGTTATGCCCTGGGGGCATACATAGTTCTTATAGAAAGGATGCTCGTATAAACTTCAGAGAAGCCTCATTTGATTGGAAATTGAAAGTTTTAGTTCACTTTTTAATAGTCAATACAAATCGAAGGGCAACTAGCCCCCCCCCCCCTGCACGGCCTTTTCCCTCAAATATATCAGAGGAAAATTTTGAGATTGCAATTTTGTAAAAAATAGTTCAAAAGTCATATAAGGAAAACTCCATGGTCGACACAATCCCCCATGGCCCAGTGGCGGGCATTGTAAGTAATGCCCTGGGGGCTTACATATTTCTTATAGAAGGGATGCTCGTATAAACTTCAGAGAGGCCTCATTTGATTGGAAACTGAAAGTTCTTGTTCACTTTTTAAGATTCAAAAGAGATCGGAGGGCAACTAGCCCTCCCCCCTCACGCCTTTTTCCCCAAATACATCCGAAAAAATTTTGATATAGCCATTTATTAAAAACAGTTCAAAGATCATATAACGGAAATTCCAGGGTCGACAAAATCCTCCAGAGCCTAGGGACAGGCGTTCTAAGTTATGCTCTGGGGGCATAGATGGTTCTTATAGGGGGGATGCTCGTATAAATTTCAGGGAGGACTTATTTGATTGGAATTGAAAGTTCTAGTTCACTTTTTAATAATCAAAATAGATCGAAAGGCAACTAGCCCACCCCCCACCCTTTTCCCCATACTTCCGATGAAAAATTGAGATAGCTATTTGGTTAAAAATAGTTCAAAAATTATGTAATGAAAACTCCAGGGTCGACACAACCCCCCAGGACCCGGGGGCAGGTGTTGTAATTTATGTCCTGGGGGCTTATATGGTCCATATAGAAGTGATGCTTGTATAAACTTCAGAGATGGATCATTTGATTGGCAATTGAAAGATCTAGTTGACTCTTTAAGAGCCAAAAGAGATCGGAGGGCAACTAGGCCCCCCACGCCCCTTTTTTCCAAATACATCCAAAAAAAATCTTGAGATAGCCATTTTGCTAAAAACAGTTCAAAGATCATGTAACGAAAAGTCCGGACTCATCAAAACTCGTCAGGGCCCGGAGGCAGGCGTTGTAAGTTATACCCTGGGGGCATATATGGTTCTTATAGAAAGGATGCTCGTATAAACTTCAGAGAGGACTCATTTGATTGGAAATTGAAAGTTCTAGTTCACTTATTAAGAGTCAATAGAGATGAGAGGACAACTAGCTCCTCAAGCCACTTTTTCCCCAAATACATCTTATAGGAATTTTTAGATAGCCACTCTGTTAAAAAAAAGTAACTTTGAAACCTCCAAAAACTGCAGCAACAAAAACTCCAGGGTCGCAAAAAAAAACCAGGGCCCGGGGACAGGTATTGTAAGTTATGCCATGAGGGCTATATGGTTCTTATAGAGGGGATGCTCGTATAAACTTCAGAAAGATCTTATTTGATTGGAAATTAAAAGTTCACTTTTCAATAGACCAAAGAGATCGGAGGGCAACAGCCCCCTCACACCCTTTTTTTCCAAATACATCCGATAAGAATTTTAAGATAACCATTATGTTAAACACAACTCCAAGATCATGTAACGAAAACTCTGGGGTTGACACAACCCCCCAGCGCCGGGGGGAAGGCGTTTTAAATTATACCCTGGGTACATATATTGTTCTTATAGAAGGGATCCTCAAATAAGCTTCAGAGAGGGCTCATTTGATTGGAAACTGATATTTTTAGTTAACTTTTTAAGAGTCAAAAGAAATTGGAAGGCAACTTAACAACCCCCCCCCCCCCCCCCCCGTTCTTTTCCCCAAACCCATCCGATAAAAACTTTGAGATAGCCATTTTTTTTAAACTCCGGGGATCAACACAGCCCCCCAGAGCATGGGGGCAAGTGTTTTAAGCTATGCCCAGGGGTCATACAAGGTTTTTATGTAAGGGGAGGTCATAAAAACTTCAGAGGTGGTTCATTCGATTGGAAATTGAAAGTTCTAGTTACCTTTTTTGAGTCAAAACGGATCGAAGGGCATCTACCCCAACCCACACACACACACACCCTCTTTTCCCCAGATGCATCAAATCAAAATTTTGGGATTTCCAGTCTGTTTGAAATAGTCCAATGATCAGATAACAAAAACATCGGGGTCAACGTCATCCCCCCCAGAGCCCTTGGGAAGAGTTGTAACTTATGCCCTGGGGGCATATAAAGTTTTTATGGAAGAAGTGGTCGTAAAAACCTCGGAGGGGACTCAAATGATTAGAAAGCGAAGGTTCTAGTTCCCTTTTTAAGAGAAAAGAGTGATCCAATGACAACTAGCCCCGCCCCTGCCAACCCTCTTTTCCCTAAATGCATGCGATCGAATTTTTTTGTATAACTATTTAGTTCAAAATATATAAAGATCATATAATGAAGACTCCAGGGATAACACAGCCCACTAGAACTCAGGGGCAAGTGTTGTAAATTGTGCCCCGGGAGCATATAAGGTTTTTATGGAAGGAATGGTAGTATAAACTTCGGAGGGGGGGGGGGGCTCATTCGATTGTAAATCAGAATTTCTAGTGCCTTTTTAAGAGTCAAAAGTGATCGGAGAGCAACTAGTCCCCCCCCCCATCGAGGTCCCCTTTTCCCCAAATACATCTGATCAAAATTTGAGATAACTATTTTATTCAAAATAATTTATAGATAGGGTCTTATGTAAGGGGTTGTCGTATAAACATTCGAGGTAGCTTATTTGATAGGAAATCGAAATTTCTATTTACCTTTTTAAGAGTCTTCAAAAATGATTAGCAGACATATAAAGCTCCCCCCCCTCTTTTCCCCAAATTAATCCGATCAAAATTTTGAGATGGCCCTTTTTTTTAAATAGTCCAACGATCAGATGACAAAACTTCGGGGTCAAAAACGCCCCCCCCCCCCCCGGGGGGGGGGGGGGGGGGGGGGGGTATGACTTATTCCCTGGGGGCAGGTTTTTACGGAAAAGGTAATCGTATAATCTTCGGAGGTGACTCAAACGATTAGAAATTGAAAGTTCTAGTTCCTTTTTAAGAGTCAAAAGTGATTCGATAGCAACTAGCCTCCCCCCGCCAGCCCCAAGGCTATAATGCTTCATTTTTTCCCAGAGGCACTTCATATGGAAGGGGTGGTCGTATAAACTTCGGAGGGAGTTCATTCGATTGGAAATCGGAAGTTATATTCTTCACTACAAACAAAAGTATGGATACTGTCCATTCCCCTGACGGTAGAAGCATAAGGCCTACTCCGTATTTGGCTCTTTACTAAAACCAATTATATTACATTTATTTTCTTTTGTACTTATTACAACATTGAAAATAAAATGAAAATGGCGGTGAAACCAGACCAAGATTTACCAATAGTTCTGCTAGGCCCTGGGGCTTTCACTATTGCCAAAATTTTGAGGATTTTCCCGAAAATCTTGCAAAAACGGGGCGGCAAAAACGCTTGGGCCTATAGAAGCGTCAAAGCTTTAAATCCACCCCTGAGTGAAACAAAATCTTGAGCTGGTGAACTTTCAGCAATCAATATCAGTATATATCAAATATCCAGTTTAATTTAATTAGTTCTTGCCAAAAGTATTAATTTTGCTAGAACTAAAAACATATTTTGGAATAGAAAATTATTTTGAAATAGGGAATTTTTAAAAACTTGAAACTTTGATAATCAAATACGAATAGAAATTAATTAAAACAAAAACTTTCCGAAAACGAAGTTTTCTAAAGAAAAGTAAAGGCCATATTAAACTTAAGATCAAAAGAAAAAGAAACCTATAATTAATCAAACTCAAAACGACCAGAAATAACTATTAAAGAATAAATGAAACCCAAAACGAACAGAAATTAAATAAACAATAATAGCAAAAAAAAACATACAATAGGTAGCAATATAAATGAATAAATAAATATTAAAACGAGTTAAGCTTAAGTTGAATATGCAAATCAAGCTCAAAACGAACACAAATATTTTGCTATTGAAGTATAAATGAAACCCAAAACGAACAGAAAATAAATAAACAATCATAGCAAACAAACATACAATAGGTACTACTATAAGTGAAATGAGAAAATAATTCTTAAAACGAGGGAAACTTAAATTGAATATACAAGTCAAGCTTGTAAGGAAAAAAAATCTCTACAAACAAGAGTTTGGGTTTTGCCTCCTTCTCTGTCTGTATTAAATAAAAAAAACAAGTTTTTTTAACAGAAAGTAAGGAACGA
>JAQQPU010004291.1:37109-53099 GCA_029168905.1 Artemia sp. Kazakhstan ARC1039 | reverse complement strand
CCAACATAACCACCGACCCACCCTTCCCTCCCACTACCAGAAAAAAACCTCCTGAAAACTTCTGTATACTTCCCAATAACCAATACTATATGTTAACATTGGGTAAAGTTCATAACTTTTAGCCCTCCCTCTGGGAACTTCGGGGGATTAAGTCATCCTAAAAGACATATTTATCATATTTTCGACCATGCTGAACAAAATGGCTATCTCAAAATTTTGATCGGGTGACTTTGGGAAAAAAATAAGCGTGGGAGGGGGCCTAGTTGCCCTCCATTTTTTTGGTCACTTAAAAAGGGCACTAGAACTTTTAATTTCCGTTCCAATGAGCCCTCCCACGATATTCTAGGACCACTGGGTCGATACGATCACCCCTTGGGGAAAAAAACAAACAAACAAACAAACAAATAAACACGCATCCGTGATCTTTCTTCTGGCAAAAAATGTAAAATTCCACATTTTTGTAGATAGGAGTTTGAAACCTCTACAGTAGGGTTATCTGATACGCTGAATATGATGGTGTGATTTTCATTAAGGTTCTATAACGTTTAGGGGGTCTTTCTCCCTTTTTTTGAAAATCAGCCAAAGTTTCTCAGGCGCGTAACTTTTGATGGGTAGCACTAATGAAAGTTATATATTTGAAATCAAAATGGAAATCTGATTCTTTTGATATATTTATTGGTATCAAAAACCCGTTTTCTAGAGTTTCGGTTACCATTGAGCCGGGTCGCTCCTTACTTACAGTTCGTTACCACGAACTGTTTGACCATTGAACATCTCTCTACGATGTTCCAGTGCCAAGTTATCTGTGGAATTACTAATCTATACTATAATTAAGTGGCGTATAAAATTTATTATAGGCAAGAGGTCGTTCTTTATTATAACTTTTAATGTAACCTTTGAACAACTCTCTACGATGTTCCAGTGCCAAGCTATCTGTGGAATTACTAACCTATACTATAATTAAGTGGCGTATAAAATTTAGTATAGGCAAGAGGTCGTTCTTTATTATAATTTTTAACTTCGTTAATTTCCTTTAAAATGAGCCATTGAACAATACTCTACGATGTTCCAGTGCCAAGCTATCTGTGGAATTACTAACCTTTACTATAATTAAGTGGCGTATAAAATTTGGTTAGGCAAGAGGTCGTTCTTTACTATAACTTTTAATGTAGCCAATGAACAACTCTCTACGATGTTCCAGTGTCAAGCTATATGTGGATTTACTAACCTATACTACAATTAAGTGGCGTATAAAATTTAGTATAGGCAAGAGGTCGTTCTTTATTATAACATTGGACGTGATCGTCTCTTACTAGGTTGCTAGCTACCGCTGCAACCCGGATTTGGAAATACATAATAAATCCCACGTCGGGTAGTTATTATGTACTATAGCTACATCCAACGACTATGACGTCATTGATCAATATTGTACATAAAAAAATTTTTGTCCATAAAAAAGTTTTTCGTAGAAAATTGATTCTATTTAAAAAAAAAAATAAGTAAAAATGGCACTAGATCTAGAGATTTCCTTTAAAATGAGCCATTGAACAACTCTCTACGATGTTCCAGTAACAAGCTATCTGTGGAAAAGAAGAAAGAAAAAAAGGTTAAAGTCAATTTTGTTGATTTTCAAGCCAATATATTTCCCTTGCTGTTCAAGCCAAATGACAGAAAGTTTCCTATACAGGGGTTTCAGACATGGCGGTTCTAATGCTGTACTTTTTGTCTTGAACTGACTTTTTTTTAGGAGTTATGGGTTTTTATATTTCTTAACATTGGACGTGATCGTCTCTTACTAGGCTGCTAGCTACCGCTGCAACCCGGATCTTTCTTATATATCTTTTCAAAATTAAATTAGTTACTATGGCCTAGAATTCGTTCTTTACCATAATTTCTTAATTTTCAAGCCAATATATTTCTCTTGCTGTTCAAGCCAAGGGACAGAAAGTTTACTGTGCAGGGGTTCGGACAAGGCGGTTCTAATGGTGTACTTTTTGTTTTGATCTGACTCCTTTTTTAGGAGCTATGGATTTTTATATTTCTTAACATTGGACGTAATCGTCTCTTACTAGGTTGCTAGTAATGGTGTACTTTTTGTTTTGAACTGTCTTTTCTTAGGAGTTTTGGGTTTTTATATTTCTTAACACTGGACGTGATTGTCTCTTACTAGGTTGCTAGCTACTGCTGCAACCCGGATATTTATTATAATTTTTGATATATTGACTTTAAATATAACTGTACTGGCCTATACTATAGTTAAGGGGCCTACAAAATTTAGCATAGGCAAGAGGTCGTTCTTTATTATTTTTTTGTATTAACAAATTTATTATCATGTCATATATGTAACTTCTATTTGATGAGTCTCTGACGGTACAATTGTATGCATATCCATTTTTTACGCGGGAGATTGGGGTTCGATTCCTCTTCTGGAAGAACTTTTAATTTACCGAAGTTAAAGCAATGTCCTTTAAATTTAAAATTTTAAAAAGCCACAGGAATCAGTTCCTTTGGGCTTGAGTTCGCTCTTTACTATACCACAAGAAGAACAAACCCTTCCATATATTGGACTTTGTTAGCTGCCTGATTCTTTGAGGTTAGTCTCTTATTATAATCAATTACTATGGACTACAGATCGTTCTTTAATGTAATTAACATTGGACGTAATCGTCTCTTACTAGGTTGCTAGCTACCGCTGCAACCCAAAATATTTCCTAACATTGGACGTGATCGTCTCTTACTAGGTTGCTAGCTACCGCTGCAACCTGGAAATAGAAATTACAGAATCCCTATTAATGTTTCAGCTAACATTGGCTAGGTGTCGTTCTTTATTGTAACATAATCCCATACTAGCTTATGAAAAGTTAACCTAGGCTAGATGTCGTTCTTTATTATGCTCCAGCTACCCCTGGAACCACCACATATCAGTTACTATGGGCGAGAGATCGTTCTATATAATAAACTATCGCTGCAACCCGGATATTATATTACAAACAGGAAAAAGCCTTCGGCTTTTTCTTCTTTGAAATAGTAAGAGACGAACGTCAAACGATCAAGTAGCTAAGTAAGTCCAATGTATGCAATAAGTTTTTATTCCAATGATCGTCTTTTAATGTAACTTCTTTGAAATAGTAAGAGACGAGCAACCCGGAAGCAACCCGGATTGACAACCGAGATTTAGGAGTTATGGGTTTTTTATATTTCTTAACATTAGACGTGATCGTCTCTTACTAGGTTGCTAGCTACCGCTTCAACCCGGTTGCCTATGCAAGTTAATATAGGCAAGAGTTCGTTCTTTATTGTAATTCTTTCTTTTTAAAATTAAATTAGTTACTATCGCCTAGAGTTAGTTCTTTATATCGTAACAATTTGTTTTATAAGAATAATTAATTTAGGTAATCACAAAAGGTTTCTATATAAAGCAGTTTCCTTTAAAATGAGCAACTACACAGCTCTTAATTATGACCACAAACTGTTTGATTCAATACTTAAGTTACTATGGGTTCAGTTCGTTCCTTATTGTAATTATTCTCTTTTAGAAATAATTTATTTTAGTTACTATAGATTTTTAACCCAATTAATTTCCTTTAAAATGAGCTATTGAACAACCCTCTATGATGTCCCAGCGCCAAGCTATCTCTGGATACAAAAGAAAAGAGAAAAAAAGAAAAAAAAATATCCCATTTAGGCAGAATGTTGTAATAGCTGCCACTTTTCTTGATTTTCAAGCCAATATATTTCCCTTGCTATTTCAAGTCAAGGGACAGAAAGTTTCCTATACAGGGGTTTCGGACAAGGCGGTTCTAATGGTGTACTTTTGAATTTGATCTGACTCCTCTGTTAGAAACTATGGGTTTTTGTATTTCTTAACATTGGACGTGATCGTCTCTTACTAGGTTGCTAGCTACCGCTGCAACCCGGAAAAAAGCACTAGATGTAGGAATTTACTTTAAAATGAGCTATTATAAAGCTCTCTATGATTTTCCAGTGCCCAGCTAGCTGAGGAGAAAGAAAAAGCTTTCAGTTAACATAGGCTAGGTGTCGTTCTTTATTGTAGTATATTTTGATCTGACTCCTTTGTTAGGAGCTATGGGTTTTTATATTTCTTAACATTGGACGTAATCGTCTCTTACTAGGTTGCTAGCTACCGCTGCAACCCGGATAATTAAGTGGCGTATAAAATTTAGCATAGGGAAGAAGTCATTCTTTATTATAACTTTTCGTGATCCCGATAAAACATGCGTAAAATGTTTCTCAATTTACAAAGATCAGCCTGCATTTTTGCCATCTTCTTGTATTTCTGAATGTAATTTTTCCCTTTGTCCTTATGCGTTCTTCGGTACAACCTCGCAGAGAATTTAATTTTTTCATTATAGCTTTTGTCACCCCAGTATCTACCCATTATTCTGGTAGCAACTTTTTTCTTATGTTTGTTTCGGTAATCTTCAACATTATCATACCGTTCCTTGCTCTTTTGTCTAGCCTGCTCAATTGTTGCTTCTCTATAAAGTTTAACATTTTGATAACGCTCCTTGATCTTTTGTTTGGCTGTCTCAATTTTTACTTCTCGATACACCTGGACGGTTGAATACCTTTGCTTTTGGTTTTTCTTATATTTGATGCGGTAATCTTCATCATTGTGATAACTCTCCTTGAACTTTTGTTTGGCTGTCTCAATTATTACTTCTCGATACGCCTGGTCGGTTGAATCCCTTTGTTTTGCTCTCTCAATTATTACTTCTCGATACACCTGGTCGGTTGAATACCTTTGCTTTTTTCTTTTCAAGATACTATCTCTGTTGTTTGTGTAGTACTGTTTTTTCAACTTGCGTGCAGCTTGCTTGATTGAAACCATTATGTAATTATGAATGAGAACATTTTCAGTTCTGACGCTTCTTATATAGTAATTATGACGTCACGGCGTAATGATTTTATTGACGTCATAGCGCAATGATATTATTTCATGACGTCTTCAGAAACAACAATATAATTTCGTGTTTTTCTATTCACGTAATAGCTCTAATATAAAACTATGATGACATTCATTATTTATCTAGTAGGGTTTCAGACAAGGTAGTTCTAATGATGTACTTTTGTTTTGATCTGACTCTATTTTTAGGAGTTTTGTTATATTTCTGAGCATTGGACTGATCGTCTCTTACTAGGTTGCTAGCTACTGCTGCAACCCAAATTCACATATATATTTATTTATGAGAGGCAGCCTGGCCGAGTGGTCCAAGGCACTGGTGTTAGCCACCAGTCTCTTCGGAGGCGTGGGTTCAAATCTTACCGCTGGTATACGATTATGTTTGAAAGACTGCAGTGTGAAAAGACATCGAAAATGCAGTTATTGGTGGAAAAATTTATTCTCTTTTAGAAATAATTTATTTTAGTTACAAAAGGTTTTTAACCCAATTAATTTCCTTTAAAATGAGCTATTGAACAACCCTCTACGATGTTCCAGTGCCAAGCTATCTCTGGATACAAAAAAAAGAGAAAAAAAGAAAAAAATATCCCGTTTAGGCAGAATATTGTAATAGCTGCCACTTTTCTTGATTTTCAAGCCAATATATTTCCCTTGCTGTTCAAGCCAAGGGACAGAAAGTTTCCTATACAGGGGTTTCGGACAAGGCGGTTCTAATGGTGTACTTTTTGTTTTGATCTGACTCCTTTTTTAGGAACTATGGGTTTTTATATTTCTTAACATTGGACGTGATCGTCTCTTACTAGGTTGCTAGCTACCGCTGCAACCCGGAAAAATCAAGAAGAATGGCCGCAACTACGATATTCTGAATATATTGTATCTTCTTTCTTTTTTCCAATTCCTCAGATAGCGGGGCACTGGAACATCGTAGA
The DNA here is from genome assembly GCA_029168905.1 of Artemia sp. Kazakhstan ARC1039. Lineage (NCBI taxonomy): Eukaryota > Metazoa > Arthropoda > Branchiopoda > Anostraca > Artemiidae > Artemia > Artemia sp. Kazakhstan ARC1039. The sequence goes on along the minus strand of JAQQPU010004291.1, from coordinate 47,246 downwards.
GAGATGTTAAATGGCTAATTTTTAAGAAACTGCCACATCTAGCGCCTTTTCAAATTAAAAAAAAGGTAAAATATAATTAACTTTTTAAGAAAAAACTCATTTTGCTTTAACACTATTGTAGCTTATGTTATTTTAACATCAGGGATTTTTCTTATCTAAGTGATTTTGTAATTGACAAAATTCGGGTTGCAGCGGTAGCTAAAAGCTTAGTAAGAGACGATAACGGTCCTTAATAAAAATTTCGTAGAAAATTGATTAAATTTTGAAAATTAATTTTTTCAACTACAAAAAGTTTTTGGTCACTTCAATTTCCTTTAAAATTAGTTATTAAACAGCTTTCTATGATGTTCCAGTGCAAGCCTGTCTGAGCAGGAAAAGAAAAAGAACTGCTGAAGATTAACTTGACTGATCCTTTATACAACACAATCGAAAGCATTTCCCCTTGTCAGGCGGGAAATCGGAAAATACTTAAGGAAAATTCATCATCTATATGATTCCTTAAAATACTTCAGTTACTATGGACTAAAGTTCGTTCTTAAATGTATGATGGGCAAAACTGAACTTCATGATGGGTAAAACAAAACTTACATATTTAAAATCAGCATAAAAATTCGATTCTTTTGATGTATCTATTGATATTAAAATTTCGTTTTTTAGAATTTTGGATACTATTGAGACGAGTCGCTCTTACTATACAGTTCGACGAACTCTTTGAAAATTTTTCGAAATTTTTTTCCCTCTTTTTCAAGCCACGGTGCTCTAAGTATCCCGAAGAGATTATTGGTAATGATGATAACAAACCGGAAAAACCCTGCGGATTTCTCTTCTTTGAAATAGTAGGAGACGAACCTCAAACAATCAAGCAGCTAACTAAGTCCAATGTATGCTATGGTTTGCTATTCCAATGATCGTCTTGGTCTCTCAATGATATCTCAAAAACTATTTTTCCTCTTTTTAAAGCCACGATGGTCTAAGTTTCCTGAACAGATTATTGGTAATGATGACAACAAACAGGAAAAAACTGCGGCTTTTCTTCTTTGCAATAGTAAGAGACGAACCTCAAACAATCAAGCGTCTAACTACGTCCATTGTATGCTATGGTTTGCTATTCCAAAGATCGTATTTTAGTGTATCAAGTAGCTAACTATGTCCAATATATGCCATGGTTTGTTACTCCAATGATCGTCTTTTAACGTAATTTTGCTATAAAACCGCTCCACACACCTATACACACCTTTTAGTTAGAATGTTATTTGTAGTTCAGTTACTATAGGCTATAGTTCGTTCTTTAATATAACGTCTCCTACTAGGTTGCTAGCTACCGCTGCCACCCGGATGAAAAGTAAATAGCTTAAAAAATCAAATATCTTTGAAAAGACTGCAGTATGAAAAGACATCAAAAATGCAGTTTTTTTGTAAAAAGTAATTCTATCTTTAATTTTTTTTATTTTGATTAAGAAAGGCACTAGGGGGCATATATGGTTCTCATGGAAGGAATACTCGTATAAACTTCAGAGAGGACTCATTTGATTGGAAATTGAAAGTTCTAGTTTATGTTTTAAGCGTCATAAGATACCGGAGCATAAACAGCCCCCCCTCCCCACGCCATTTTCTCCCAGGTCCATCCGATAAAAATTTTGAGCTAGCTATTTTGTTTGAATATACGGTTCTTATGGAAGGGATGCTCGTATAAAACTTCAAAGACGGCTGATTTGATTGGAAATTGTCAAACGATTGGACAGAGTCAAACGAGATTGGAGGGCAACTAGCCCTCCCCACGACCCTTTTTTACCGAATGCATCCGATAAAGATTGTTAAATAGCCATTAAGTTAAAAATTGTCCAAAAGTCAGATAAAAATCTCAGATGTCAACAAAACCACCCAGGGCACGGGGCAAGCATTGTAAGTTATGCCCTGGGGCATATTTGGTTCTTATGAAACAGATACTCGTATAAACTTCAGAGAGGGCTCATTTTGTTGGAAATTGAGTGCTTGAGTTGACTTTTTAATGGTCAAAAGAGATCCGAGGGCAACTAGCCCCCTCCCCCCACGCCTTCTTTTCCAAACCCATCTGATGAAAATTTTTAGATAGACATTTTGCTAAAAAAAAAATAGTTCAAAGGTTGGATAAGAAAAACTCTGGTAACAATACAACCCCCCAGGGCCGGGGGAAAGGCGCTCTAAGTTATACTCTAAAGGCATGTATGGCATGTATGGACAAGACGTCTTGTGACTTGTTTTAGAACAAAAGCGTTAATACCTACGAAAATTTGGGGTATCTCAGTTATATATTAATCAATCATATCTTATTCCTAGCTAACTGTCTTTGTCACAGAGAGGGACAACTTGAACACCCACTCCTTTTTGTTTATCTGTTTTCCCTCTTCGTTATTATCAATCACCTGAAAATCTTGTCTATTTCTTGTTCGTGCAGCAGGAATCACCATACGACCCCTTTGTCCCAATTGGTTGATTAGCTAGAAACACAAATTACCATACATAAAAAATCGTTTCTACTATTCCAACTGAAATATCTAAAAATTAAAAGATGTTGGCCATTTTACTTTGATTATTAACTCACAGTCCTCACTTCTTTTTCAAAACACCTTTAAACCTTATTCTTTGAAAATTCGTTTGAAACCTTCACAAACCTTAAGAGATAAAAAGAAAAAAGATTCTTTTGTGAAATATATTGATCTAATAGCCTGATGTAGATGTAGTAATATAGGTTTAGGCTTTCCTTTGCTAATCTTATCGGGGAATGGTTCAACTATCCGATTTATTTATTTCATACCTGGGATTATAACAAAGCATACTTTTTTCAACAAAAGATTTTCGGTGTCGCTTGAACAAGACTAAAAGTCTACTAAATTGTTCCAATAATATACCTGTCTTTCCTTAAATTAGGGCTGTATTCATCAGCAGAATGCTTTTCAAAACTCATGAAGGAAGAGCGGTAAAAAAAAAAACTGTAGATAATTGAAGTGACACCATGCAAAACAAAACAAAAAATTGCTTCTATCCTAGCAGTGATATTATAAAGCAGCCTTACGGCAAGAAAACCAACTTCACTGTAGTATTTTATTTGAAGACTGGTGAATGATCCCTGGTGAGCTGATCCAGTATTATGATTACTTTTTCGTGTGAAAATTCGTTCAAGCGATAAACCATTTCGAAAATTTCAAGTCTGGATTCGATATAAAAACAAGCCCAAGGCCTGACGTGGTACAAAAAAGGTGAAGTTTCACCAAGCCCCAGCCATGGCAAACTTCTTATCAGAAGGGTAGCTAAGTGGCAACCTTCTCAAATCGTAAACTCGCAATAATTTGCCAGTATATATGATTTCGCATATATACTGCTATATATGATTATATGGCTATATATGATTTTACACAGAACAAGGACAGAACGGAAGACATGTTGCAAATTGTTTGAGATGTAATGATGCTAGCATTTTCAGTATATATTACTGTAGGAGTAGTGGTCTTTGGCTCCACAAACAATCCCGTTCCTCCTGGTGTCATCTTTTTACCAGATTAATTAAAAAAACATTACGAAAAATAAGTTTTCAAAGAGAAGTAAAGGCCATTTTAAGCTTAAGCTCAGCTGATACAAATACCTGTTAAAATTCAAACTCAAAACGATCAGAAATTACTATTAAGGAATAAATAAAATCCAAAACGAACACAAATTAATTCAACAATCATAGCAAAAAACATACAAAAAGTAATAACATAAATGGATAAATAGATCTTAAAGCGAGTAATGCTTAGATTGAATATGAAAACCAAGCTTAAAACGAAAAAAAATATTTTGCTATTGAAGTACAAATAAAACTTAAAAGGACAAGAAATTAAATAAACATTCAATGCAAAGAAACATACGATAGATATTAATGTAAATTAATACATAAACCTTAAAACGAGTGAAACTTAAATTGAATATGCAAATCAAGCTTGAAACAAACAAAAATCACTACAAACAAGAGTATGGGTATCGCCTCCTTCTCTCACTGTAAAAGTTTAAAACCTACTGCGTCATTGGCGCTTTACTGAAAACCAATTTTATTACAAATATTTTTTTATTCTTAATATTGAAAATAAAAATTAAAATTATAGTAAAATTTCAACCCACCGGGATTCAAACCCAACGCGGTCGGTTGAAAGCTAACTGTCCTAAGCCACTAGACCATATGGGATATTATTTTAAAAGGTAATTACCGTAATTTTTTTATGATCTCTTATAGTATTAAAAACAGGAAAAAGCCTACGGCATTTTCTTCTTCGAAATAATAAGAGAAGAACCTCAAACAATCAAGTGGCTAACTAAATCCAATGTATCCAATGGTTTGTTATTAAAATGATCGTTTTTTAACTTAAAAAATTAAAATAAACATCTATATAATGATTCATTTTATTGCTTCTGTTACTGTGGGCTATAGTTCGTTCCTTAATGTAAACTCTATTTTTGGGTAATTATATTTCTTAACATTGGACGTGATCGTCTCTTGCTAGGTTGCTAGCTACCGCTGAAACCCGGATATACATGATACAATGTTTACTAAAATGTTGCCCTTAAAATTTGGTAGCTCAATTGGTAGAGCGGTGGATTGTGGAGGTTAAATTGATATCCATAGGTCGATGGCTCAAATCAGGGTCGAAAGAATTTTTTACCACCTTTGTTTTCAATCATACTCTGTCCCGTGTTTTAATTTAATAAACCACAGAAAATAAAGCAACTAAGTAACTCCATCCCATGCTGATGTTCATTCTTTAGTAATTCCAAGATCGATCCTTTTTGTAAAACTATAACACGTAAATTAGTATCAGTGGTTGCCAAAAAAAAATATTATAAGCTAGTTGTATCAAAGGATAAGACTACAAAAAATATTTTTTCTTTAAATTATACGTTTTTTATTATATGATGTATGCATTGCTATCAAAATTCCATTTTTAAAGTTTCGGTTATTACTGAGACAAGTCGCTTTTAATATACAGTTCGTTACCACGGACTATTTGACTCATAAAGAATAAATCCAAAATGATGTCATTGTAAATAAATTTAAAAATAAAGTAAACATTATATCAAAACATTACTATATATCAGCAATTTCTGATGAAACTTGTATACTTCCCAGTTATTATTAACTATTTTGATCCCTCATGTATTAGTATAAGCAAGAGTTCGTTCTTTATTAGAAAAACTTCAAAAAATCAAGTAGTAGATAACTAAATCGAATGTATACGATTTGTTATTCCAATGATCGTCTTTTAATGTACTATTTTAAAAATAATTTGTTTTAATTACAAAAGGTTTTTAACCTTCATTAATTTCCTTTAAAATGAGCCATTAAAAAACTCACTACGATTTTTCGGTTCCAAGCTATCTGTATAAAAGAAAAAAGAAAAAAAAAGATGCCATTTAGGCAGAATGCAGTAGTAGTTGCCATTTTTCTTGATTTTCATGCCAACATATTTCCCTTGCTGTTCAACCCAAGGGACTGAAAGTTTCCAATATAGGTGTTTCAAACAAGGCGGTTCTAATGGTGTGCTTTTTGTTTTCATCTGTGTCTTTTTTTAGGAGTTATGTTTTTTTATTTCTTAACATTGGACGTGATCGTCTCTTAATAGGTTGCTAGCTACCGCTGTAACCCGGATTTCTTATAAGGTTGCAGCCTATAGCTGTAACGCGGATGTTGAAAGATAAATTAATGTGTGTGAAATATTGCATTTAATTATTACGTCATATATGGTTACAACCTACGATTATGATCACCATTCATCAAGCTTATACATAAAAATAAGTTTTTTTGTAAAAAGTGATTCTATTGTAAAAGATTTTGTTTTTTAATTGTAAAAGGCACTAGATGCAGAAATTTCCGTTATGACAAGCCATTAAACGGGGCTCTACGAAGTTCCAGTGCCCCGCTATCTTAGGAAAAGAAAAAAAAAGAAAAGAAAAATATACCCTCGAGGCAGAATATCGTGGTTTCGGCCACTTTTATTAATTTTCAAACCAACATATTTTCCTTCTTGTTCAAGCCGAAGGACAGTTAATTTCCTATATAGGAGTATTGGACAACAGTAGTACTTATGACAGTGCCAGCACAGATGGGGCACCTCTGCTGCCATCTATAATCGAGTCTAACGGTACTAGATCACGTGCCTCTATCTAGGCCAATCAGAGACTTGGAATATAGACGGGGGTCCACAACGTTGCAAATCAGAGTGTTTGATGGTTATATTGTTTGTTGGTTATATGGTTTGATGGTTATATTGTTTGATGCTATTTCTTAGTTCTGTTCTGTTTGTTGATGGTTATATGGTTTGTTGGTTATATGGTTTGAGGTTGTTTCATGGTTCTGTTCTGTTTGTTGGTCAACTTTTTTGATGTTTCTATGCCTAATGGTTACAAACGGGAGTTTACATCATTGCTGGATAAGAGTGTCTAACGGGATAGGATCACGTGTCGCTTTTTAGGCCAATCAGGGAGTCAGAAATACGAACGAGACAAGATCGCAGTGAATACAGGGAAGGATTTTTTCTATAGTTGCTATTAGTGTGAGAATAGAATTCAAGGAGTGAGAATAGTTTGACTTTATTCATTGAGAAATATTTGTAATAATGAGTGGAATGTTTACACTATTAGAAGCTGGTAGCAGCAGCAGCAATGATACAAGAGAACCAAACATTGCGGTAGAAATCACGAGAGGATCACGGCTTTGTCTTGAATGGGATGAAGTATCTGCAAGATATGTGTTATCTTTGAGCAAATTTAAAATGGAGAATCAATTATGCTTCGCTGCAAAAGTTGATATAGCACATGTGAATAGACTTCAAAGTGTTTTAAATGCAATAGTAAAGCATATAGAGAACAATAAGTTATATCGCTAATTGTACATGTGTAATATATATTACTGTTGTAATTAAACACGCTCAATAAAATTGTTTCGAAATCGAAAATGTCACCCTTCGAAATGAATCTTGTGATTATGGAAAAACATTTGATTCTGGATGACAATTTTCTCGAGTTATCCATTCAACGGAAGATATTCTCACAAGGGACACTTGACAATATAATGAAAACTGATTCTCCCCAACTGGACTATTGTATGAAGCTTTTACAACGTGGCTCAAATGCTTTTACTCAATTTATTGATATATTAATTGAAACAAAGCAGAATAATATCGTGGATATACTTTTGAAAATATTGCCATAGATTCTATGTAGATGGCTCCCCCTTCGAAAGAGGTTATGTAACGTCACAGAGTTACTCCTCTCCCATTCCCCTCTGAATTTGTCGAACGTGGATCAGTTTCTTTTTAGCTGTGAGAGAGTTGACATCGGAAACCAACAATATTCTATACATTTCCACTATGTATGTACACTCTTGGCAGTTGGTCATCGTGTGAGAATTGTACAATTATTGATGAGTATAATGAAAAGTGCAAATTATGCAATCCCTGTAAATTACATAGAGATATGCAGTACAAATTAAAGGCTGTAATTCATGTCTTGAAGAGATTTGTGACTCTCACCTTAGAGGACATCTATGCTCCAATTGCCATATGATTGGAAAGAACCCAAACGTGATTTTAGTTTATTTCTACGAGATTAATATCGCCGTGGATTTAAATTATTTTGGGAGGAAGAATCAGGTCTACGATTCAACTGTTGGGGTAACAAGACAATTTGGTTTCTACGTCATCGTTGCAACGACACTGCCAATTATGACTATAAACCTAGTGGTTTTTATTTGGCAGTTACCGAATGTGATTCACCATTTGAAAGCACTGTATGTGATATTGCTTCATATAGACAGATTGAAACACGTGAATTTTACAATATGAATGCAAATAGTATCATTGACTATACAAAGAGATACGACAAGAGTGAAGTTACATTATACTGTAGAAAATGTGACCCTGACTTTGCATCCAATCAAGATCAATATACCGTGAATTCAAATGATCTACCAGCATTAGTGGTTCTCGACAGTTGCCTATATACTGAAGAAGAAATCTAAAGTGAAGAATAAAGACATTGTTGTATACATTTTTCCTTTATTAATAAACAAATTCACATACATTTTTTAAGCACTTCACTCGTAGGGCACTAAAATCTATATTATACATGTCTGAGAGGATATTTTCCACCATAAAGTCGTTCAGACGTGGATTGTCTAAATGTTGAGAAACTGGTATTGGAATAAATTTGAAAGGAGATATTATCGGAAAGGCGTTGTTGTGGATAAAATTGTTTATAGTATCCATGTTTTACACTCACATCAACATTTTCTGCATTGAATAAATTTAAAGATGAAGTGATTGAAGGTTGGGAATCCTTATGCGGTAGCTATGCCATCTATGAAAAGAAATCCAGTTTCGATCTAACAATTCTCTTCCTGGGGCTTCTTCTTCAACTGTTTACTCTATGTGTCGTCTTTTTCCTTCTTTTCTTTTACAGGGGTGATGTCTTTAGTTTCTGACCTGAGTAGAGAATGATCAGTGGTACACTGCTTCTCGACCTTTTTAGACCTTTTTCATTTTGTTGAGATTTCAATTGTTCGCCAAGAGTTCGCGCACTGGACCTAAGAATTTCCGAAGCACTTTTTTTAAAGTCCTTGCCAGAGCCCCAATCGTATAGTGTAGAGGATGGAAAATCTGTCGCGGCCGGTACAATATATTTTCTAGCCAGAGGTAGTGCAGAGCGAAAGAGCTTAGCAAACCAACTGCCAAGACCATAGCCAGACATTGATGAACGACCTTTGTGATAGTCCATTCCATTGCCCAAAATTATGTAATCTACAATTTTCATAGGATATTCTATCGGCACGAATTGGCAATGTATTGTCGAAATTCCGGACTTTCATTTGTAAACCTATAAATGTCGAAGACATGTCCATAGAGTAGTCTTCATTGGAATAAATTTGAAAGTGGATATTATCGGAGAGGGGTTGTTGTGGATAAAATTGTTTATAGTATCCTTGTTTTACACTCACATCAACATTATCTGCATTGAATAGATTTAAAGATGAAGTGATTGAAGGTTGGGAATCCTTATGCGGTAGCTATGCCATCTATGAAAAGAAATCCAGTTTCGATATAATAATTCTCTTCCTGGGGCTTCTTCTTCTACTGTTTACTCTATGTGTCGTCTTTTTCCTTCTTTTCTTTGACAGGGGTGATGTCTTTAGTTTCTGACCTGAGTAGAGACTGATGAGTGGTGCACTGTTTCTCGACCTTTTTAAACCTTTTCCATTTTGTTGAAATTCAATTGTTCGCCAAGGGTCCGCGCACTGGACCTAAGATTTTCCGAAGCACTTTTTTTTTAAATCCTTGCCAGAGCCCCAATCGTATAGATTAGAGGATGCAAAATCTGTCGCAACCGGTACAATATATTTTCTAGCCAGAGGTAGTACAGAGCGAAAGAGCTTAGCAAACCAACTGCCAAGACCATAGCCAGACACTGATGAACGACCTTAGTAATAGTCCATTCCATTGCCCAATTGTCTTTGGCCAAGAGTATTAACATAGCAGTAAAAATCAGGAAATATGAATACCACTTTTCTATCAGACATCTTGTTGTTGAATGGGTCAAAAATGGCATGTGCCCTATGTAAGGGTTCGCGCACTGGACCTAATATTTTCCGAAGCACTTTTTTTAAAATCCTTGCCAGAGCCCCAATCGTTTAGTGTAGAGGATGCAAAATCCATCGCAGCCGGTACAATATATTTTCTAGCCAGAGGTAGTGCAGAGCGATTGAGCTTAGCAAACCAACTGCCAAGAGAATAGCCAGACATTGATGAACGACCTTTGTAATAGTCCATTCCATTGCCCATTTGTCTTTGGCCAAGAGTATTAACATAGCAGTCAATATCAGGATATATGAATACCACTTTTTTATTAGATATCTTGTTGTTGAATGGGTCGAAAATGGCATGTATTCACAGCCAAACCTTTTAAAATTGCTAGGGGATCACCTAATTCAGTTCTTAGTGTTAACTGACAGAGTTCCAAATAGGAAGTGTTTAAGGGATATACTGAAGATGTTTTATGTTGTAATTGTGAATATGTTCTTGATTCGTTTTTCGTTCAAGAACTCGTAGGAGGGGGACATTGCTATTGCCAACTCTG
>JAQQPU010004291.1:23767-36709 GCA_029168905.1 Artemia sp. Kazakhstan ARC1039 | reverse complement strand
TGGACACTTTAAAAAGTTCAGTGCTCCATAAATAATTCCCTTTTTCAAAAATATTGGTGGTTCTATTAATTCGAACAGTATCGCCAACATTGAATTTCTTCTTCACAATTTTTTTTCACTGGAATACTGCTTTAGAAAAGCATCAAATGTATTTTCACTGCAGTGAACTTCCCTAGGGCTAACATTGGACAGGGATCGATGTGGTCGTTGGTTATATATTTGCATGATTTTATCTAAATCATGAATAAAAGTAGCAGTATTTTTCAGCGTTCAATATGTTGAAATTAACAGATGAATCGTTTTTATCAATCGTTCAGCCAATGCAGCCTTTATCGGACTGTGACTATGATAGTGCATCGTATTATATTTCATTAGAACCTTTTGGACAGGAGGATTATTAAATTCGCTACCGCGATCCGATTGAATTTTTCTATAGCAATCTTGTTCAAGAATACTTTCTAAAGCATGAGCGGCTTCAACACCTCTCTTTGATCGCAATGGAATGGCATATGCATAGCGAATAAAGACACTAACTGCCACTAGAATATATTTGTAGGGTGTATTGTGACGCCGTTGAATCACGTCTAAAGTTAAAAGATCAATTTGCATTATATGCAGAGGGAAAAAGACTTTAGTTTGTCGATATTGTTTGCCACGAAGCCTGCGATTCCGATGCAGTGTGTAACTCGGTTCATTTTCTAGATACTCTTTTGCATTTGTTAATGTGCTGTGATCTATGTCAGAGGCAACTTTAGAAAGTGTTGTGGGGGAACTTAGACTTCCCACTTCACCAATATTTTCATAGACATGTTTTAAAACTTCATCCATTTTGAGAGCAAACACGTAGTGTAATGTCCACTCCCCCTTTTGCACACTGGAGGGTGGTGCTCGGGACGGTGAGTTGATATCAATACGTCTTCGCTTTTGTCTAGTCATCGTCATTGGTGTTATCAAATCATTGCTTCTGCTGCTACTAGGAGTGCTAGTATTTTCCAAGATTGAATTAAAAGCTTCTTCTTCTGCTTTTTTAAATGTTTTTAGCGTTGTTAGAGGACTAACACCTCTACTATATTCTATTAATTTCTTTAGAATTTCCTTATTGCCAATTAGACTTTTGGGGAAGTTTGATGCATTTAGAAAGGTATAGATTATTGTCAAATGATAAAAGTCCTTTACGATTTGCAATCATATCGCAAATTCAATGAAGTAGATTAAAACTTTTCCCCTGAATTATAATTCGTTTCCCAGTGCTATCGACTTGAACTTGATGATAATAATCACCACCACTTTCTAGCATTATATATGTTAATACTATTTTACTCTGTTCTCGATAGGTCACTGGCAATAGGTTTCCCATTGATGTCACTATGGAATTCAATTCCTTCTCCTTTGATTGCACCGCTGGTGCAGAATCTTGAGGAGACGTTTCCTGTTTAGGAGGATCTGTGACGGCGACGGCGACGGGTCTCTCACGTTAAGGTCTATGTTTGTCCACACGAAGCAATGCATCTTGAAGTAAAACTAGCTTTTTATCATTGGCAATATTTCCATCATTAATGAATTTACTTAGATTGTCTTCAAAGTGTTCCACGGGTGAGACGACAAGTTCTATTGGTGTCAATTTATAGGGTTTAGCCATCTAGAGAAAATTGTTTACAAGTCCTGCAATTATTGGCACTAAAAGTTTAAAAAAGCTACCACCCACTTGAAGGAGACGTTTTCTTTTAATTTTTTTTCCTTTGTTTTTGCAAGCCATTTCACATACAGTGGAACGATGTTGTTTTGTCTGTTGTCTAACACCTTCTGGCAAGTGTACATTGCTCTCAGTTAAATTTAATCAAAGTTAAGATATTAGATTAATGAAATCATTGTCAACGCCATGTTTGACTATGGCCTTCCTGAGGGGGGGGGTTTTGAAATGCCTAGAACGGAAAATAAATGTCTATCTTCGTGTAGTTTCTTCAATGTCATGATGTCAACTAATAGCCTTTTCTACTGTTCACCGGAAGATATACAGTAATTTCTTTGTCAAAAATATCTGTGACAACACGTGGATCCTCGGGTTTATTTTGATTAAGATCTAGCAAAATGTACCCGTAGGGCTTATTTGTCGCCTGACTGTACGCTGACAGCAGAAATTTTGGAGCACCGGGGTATATTTGCTGATTGAGAGTTTTTAGCGAGCTAGAATCACGAACAACTCGGTAGATAATAAAGATAGTGCAATTCAAAGCAAGGGTTCTCATAGATTTGCTCTGATGAAACAGATTGTGTAGAACTAGGGTTATGGAAATGTATTCATGATGAGAGCGAACAGTAAACAATTGTAGCATTTCCTGTGAGAACTGTTCAATCGCTTCAGCCAGAACATCAATAATCAGCCATGAGCTTGGTTCAATACTATTGAAAACATCAAGTCCCCGTATGAATTGCATTGGCATGGATGTGGTAGTGGCAATAGGTTTTATTTGATCGTATGACTCCTGCCAAATACTATAGCAATAGTAAATTTTCTTTGGTTTTTCCAAAAACATTTTATTACAATTTTGAATTTGTTTAACTAGAAGTGTCGTTTTCCCAAACATTGACGGGCCACACAGAAACGACCTGAATGGTGTTTTAAATTGATACATACTGCTGTTGACAACAGTCGGACTACAACTAACTGTAAACCATACTTGTCTAATGAATGAATAATAATTATCCCATAGATCTATCTAGTACGTTAACAAGAACAACAAAAACATATTTTTTTCCTTTATTGACAAAAACAACTTAAAATACAGCACGAATAGCAATATTTCTCATTTATTACCAAAAAAACTTAAAATACAACAATAACACACACTAGTTTTCACTTATTGACAAAAAACAAATTAAAATACAGCATGAACAATAGCAGTACAGTTGAAGAAATTTCTAGACTAAGATATGAGAAACCTGACTATTTACAAGATTTAAAGGATGCGAATCCCCCCCACCAAGGGCCCCCCACACCTCCGGGGCCAAAGGCCGGGCCGCAGGGCAAAAGCCGGCTGCGGGCGGGACCCCCCACCCCCCGGCGTCGCTGCGGGCGGGACCCCGCACCCACGGGGTCAAAGGCCGACGGAAAAATAAACTCTGTATACAGTAGCCACTGCTGCAAATAATGTTATCCACCACCCCCAAGTACTATTTGAATTTAAGTTAATTTATCCAGACCGAGTTGGTTTCGATAGTATACAAATTCAACGCGATCTGAAATTCGATAGTGGCCGTGGGGGAGTACTTTTGCACCATTCTCGAGCACATAGACCTTGTCAGATATACATGATGTGGCATTTTTTTCCACTCTAAGAGTATAGTTTCTATACTGTAGAAAGCGAATTGCTAGCACTTTTGCTCTTAGCACTAGAAAACAATCTACACAGTTTCTGTAGACACTCATGTCGAAATTATTTTTTACAAAGTGTGTAGGCACCCCTTTGCACGCCTGCTTTATATCCTTGTCGTGTGTTTCCACACAGTAAACTTTAGGACCGGGGAACACCCCATTGGATATTAAATCACTCCCGTCTCAGATTTTAACATTAATAGTTGATTGGGGGCCTGACGTTTCACCAACTCGGGGTAGAAGGACTCATTCCAGTTAGTGTAGTCATTCCGAGAGCTGATGTGCACCCCATTTTCCAAATCATTTAATAAGTCCCCGGTTTTAACTTTTAACAACAGAGAATCTGTGTCCCCTTAGTATACTTGAACCTCCCCCTCCCTTGGCCATTGTACCTTGCACACATTGTAAAAGAACGACAATATGAGTTTTTTGGAAATTTCCAGTAATGAACTGCCTCCCGCTATATTCTTGTTCAGAACAACATTTCTCTTTTTTCTGTGTAGAAGAACCATATTCGACTCTATGCTCGCGAATGTTGTAAAATCCGGATCGGCAATAATTCGTGCAAATTCATTGGGGCATGTTACGACGTCACAAAGTGATCTGTTTCGTAAGATTTCACACATATTTCCGAAAACTGAATTTAAAATAAGTTTTTACATTTCTTTTTCGACTTTACTTTTTGCCTGTGAATATTTACTGACAAAGGTGTCAATAAACGTTTTCAAGTAGGGTTTCTGATTGAATTGCAGGGCCCTGTGTATTTTTGTGACCCTGTGTATTTTTGTGACCCTGAAATCATTGCTCACCATCCATCGCAATAGCAAATGGTGAACAACAATATTCTGTTTCGGGTCCAGATCTGCAATCAGTTTCTTCTAGGAGGGGGTCCAGTGCATGCCCATATCCTCAACCAAAGACCGATTATATGGACTCCAAGAGTCCTTGGACACAGGTCTATTCACGCACGGAAATACAAAATCTTTTACTGTATGGTGAAGTTCCACTGGTGTGTGCCCATCCATTTCAAAGAACCATCCTTGTGGACAATTTTCCTCGACAGTGTGAATGTCGGGGATTTCACAATTATTCTCAAGCCATTTATAATTGCCACATGGTAAACAGTAGTGAGACATTGCCGAGGGTTATATTGAGTTCATGTCAAGAAAAACTGCACTAGACTTTACACCAGTGTCTTGTCCAGTTGGATCCGTTGTTAGAACGCGATCCCCGTGAAAAACATACCCAACCCTCATCGATCTTTCTACAAATAGGTGTTGATCCACATTGGTAATCAACCCTATTTCCTCCCTGCTAATTTTTAGAATTAAGTCCATCAACAAATGAGGAGTAGAAAAATAATAGCCAATGTCTAGCTCAAACTCTGAATAAATTTGATCTGTATTTTTGCAGACAATATCCAAAAGAGTTAACACATCACTGGCCAAGTAGATTCTACAATAATCCCAACCATTTTTACATCCTTCCTTAGCCCATACCCTCTTGGCAAATTCATATTCTTCGGCAGTGCATTCACTATTGGTAAGTGAATTATAGAATGCTTCAATTGGGGGTAGTTTCTCCTCATTTAACAGTGCGCCAGAGCAGTAATAGTCATATGCATATATGCCTTTAAAGGTCAGTAAGTCATACATTGCACTGTCTGAAAAGAGCTGTTTAAGCAGAGGAAAACTATCAAAATTGTCACTTTTCTGCACCTGAATGAGTTGACTCAAAGCCATGGGGAAGAAACTATAAGAATCTAAAAACCGGATTTTATTCCAGCACGTATGTCCATTATCCTCTGCCTGCCATTTCAGCTCTAAAAGCACTAGCTTCTCAGCAGATTTGGGGATAATATTGTAGGTAAATGAGTTATTTACCCATGGAAAATCTGCTCCCCTTCCGTCCCTGTGCATACGTGGCAAAACCAGTAAAATAAATTTCAAATCATAATTTGAATTGTGAATGAAAACCGGTAAAAAACTGCTGGCTTACATTCACATTGCACGATTGGTGTGCTACACCACGAAAATTACTACCCCCTGACGATATTTCCTTCCACAAGTGATTATGGTCCCTGACTGTCCCCTTCCCCCTAGTCCCTTTCCCCTTAGTCCCTTCTTCAAATGCCCCCTTACAAACCCAGCACATTGTCTGATTTTTAATAGCCAGGCGATCCTCTGCTGATAATAACATCGAGTAGTGAGTATTTTTCAAACGGAAAATAGCTGCATTTGCAGTGACAATTAATTTATTAAATGTTTTGATCATGAACTCATTCTCATCCAATGTTTCGACTATTTCTAACAATTGCATTGTGTTTGAGCGGTCTCTTTGTGCATGGGGATAAGAAATCGCAATAGCTTGATGTTCTTTGATACGATTCGGAAATCGGGGGTCGTTCACATCCACCAGCTTAGCTTCACAATCCAAACTTATTTTATCACTTTGCATTAGAGTATTCTGAAAATTTTTAAATCTCAAGATGGCCCTGTCACCCGGAACTGTTTCCACCGATTGATATCCATGACGCCTGCAATGCTTTTGTAACTTTAATTCAGTTCAAAATCTAGACAGGCATGCTGGCCAATAGTGACGTGTACTCTGTTTTTACCGTCCCCCAGAACTCTACTATATCCATAAAAGGATTGAAATGGCCAATTGAATTTGGTTCACTAGGTGGTGTATACAACAGCCAAACCCAATGTTTCACCGATTGAATCGATGGGGTCCCTTACTGGGAATATTACACCCTTTGTATTAGAACGCATACCCTCTTGAAATTCGGTTTCGTATTAGAGCACAGTAACACCAATATTTGAATGGGCGTTGGCCCGTTCGAAAATATCAATCGACCTGAGTGTTACTGGGAATTTTCCCGCTAAACAAGAGGAAAATCAGACCCCTCCTTCCCATGCACGGCCCAGTAGTCCAAATTTTTCTTTGAAGCGTCACATACTAAAGGTTCGAAAGCCGATATGAGGAAAGCGTACATGAAACATTTTTGACCTGCTTCGAAACAGATTCGTTGAACGCCCTTACATTCTTCTAAATTGGGATTATATTTTAAAACTGTAGACCCTGGCCCTGCCCCTCCCCTCAAAAGAAAATCTTTTTTAAATTTACATATGTTTACACTTAAATTTTCAATAAATAAAACCACAGACCCACTCCCATTCTTCTTATAATTTTCGAGATGAGTGATAATATTGCCAATCCATTGCATAAAGACTGTCTCGTAATTCTCCAAATGAGAGTGCAACACAAACATCTTGGTGTGTACATAATGATCGTACACTTCACTGTGACCCTCATTCAAATAAAATATTTTTCAAAACAATTGAGGCCTTAATGGAGTCCCTACCCCCCACACCTGAATCTGGTTTTCTAAAAGGGCACGAATTTTTTCTACATATTTATGAACGATATAAATGGGTTCGGTTATAAGATTTCCCTCCATAAGTGAATTAAACGGATCCCCAAAAGTTGCAGTATGAACGACTATTGTATTCAATATCGAATTTGTTTGTTGAAATTCTGGTAGTGACGTGAATTGTATATAATTAACCCCTCCCCCTTTTATATTAGCAAAACCCTCCCCCTCTTGTATATTATCGTCACCACCCCCTCCCCCACTTTGTTTAACAATAGGGCTGATCCGTGTACTAAAATCCATCGAAGCCATTTTATTTTCAATTAAATTTGATTGAACTGGGACGAAGTCTGTTCAATCAATGGGGGGGGGGGGGGGAGGGTTCTCATTTAACTCTTTGGTAAAATTTGTACTGTATTCGGGCTTAGCCATGGTAAGTCGCCCTCTGAACTAACTGCATTGCCTTGTTCAAGTGTACTATCGTTAACATCTAAATAATTACTCAATAAATTGTCTACCAATTCCGTATCAATGTCATAAGTATCATTTACATCAACATTACCATCCCCATAACACTCTCGTAAACAACTTACCGTATCGCTCGATATCTTGTTTGTCGATAGCAAGTGTTTCAGTGACCTGATTGTCACGAAACTCCATTTGCGTTTCAGGTTGGATCATTTAATGACTTGTTTCTTCAGCTGGTGAGAGACATAGAGCATATGGAACTAATGCAACCTATAAGGAAAATAGCTTATTTTCAAAGTGTCTAAAACAACCTATTTGAAAATTGAAATATTAGCGAACCATATTATTTACAACATGTGCTTAAAAACACGCTTAGTAATAGTAGTAGTAGTAGTAGCAGTATCACTATCTGTTCACACATAGTGCCATTTGGTTAATTCACTGTTCCCCACATTGTATATCCTGAAAGTTCCAATTTAATAGCCACCCCCCATATGCATTAGTGATATAACATATTTACAATCTAAACGAGACATAGTAGGTTTTGATTTTGTTCAAACAACTTCCGAAAATTTCATATTAATACTCTTTATCTGCTTTGGAAAAAAAACCGGGGTCTTTACTTGGTTTTGAAAGGGGTAGTCTAACTCTTCAGATCATCTCCTGAAAATAGCCTATTTTCAATGTGTATAAACCAAACTACGTTGACCTTACATCCGTTAATGCAAGTATATTATTTTCAAGATTTTCCGGAACATACGATAAATGTGACCATTAAGTCTCTCTTATCGAAGCCATTATAACACAACTTGACATCCATATTATTCCGAAGTCTAACGGTACAATCTCTAACCTTCAAATTGATTTGGGAGAAAATTCATTAGCGGAAATAAAATTCAAAAACTTAGATTAAGATTTGCAGCTTGCATGTTGAGGGCTGAAGGAGGTTCATTCTCGCCTTTTATAGAGGGCATTGGTCTTGAAGGCCCAGGCAACGCTTGATAGGGGATGGACGGACCAGCAACGTCATAGCCATGTATATGCGGGGTACACTGAGCTGAAGGTCTTGGCCAACGGCCATACTGGACAACTGATGCCCTCACAGGGGTTTTATCAATGGTTCTCGCCTTCTTGTCTGGTGGGGGACATTGCTCAAATTGTCCTTAAAAAAGAAAGAAAGTAGTTTTTCATGTAAAGAAAAACCAAACAAATTGTAGTGAAAAACCAGACCCCCCCTATTATACACCCTCTCCCCCCTCTTCAATATAGTCTTCATGCAACTCCTAAAGACTTTTCTTTCTAGCCTAATACTATCAAAGGTAAAAACCATAGTTTTCACGCGCAATAATATGCACTAAGTGGCTGTTAGCATCCGCCTTTTACATAATTTCCATGTCCTAAACATATCTCTTTTAATTTTGCAAATAATTCGCCCCTTTTTTAGACCGTCTATAATTATGCAAAGCTTGTAGCCTTAATCATTTAATTGTCTAGCTACCACCCTTGTTTTTATTAAATTCCTAACCTGACACGCACGAATGGTGTTTACGAAATCACCCCTCTTGAGACATAATCACACACAGGTGAGGTTAAATCGCAAGTGTGAAGATTTTGATGGTTTTAAATGCATGTGAAAATGACACTTTTCGAGTAATAACTTTTGTTGAAAGAATTAATTGTTATCGAATGGTGTGAGGGGGGGATTACATGGAAAAAAGAGTATATTTGAAACAAAGTATAAAGATTTTTTTTCGGGGGGTGGGGGGCTGGTGGTGGTATACCTTGAATTTGAATATTTTGGGGGGGGGGACTACAAGAAATGATTTTATTTGGAAAAAACAAAGAAAATTTACTAAACAGGACTCACGTTATAAATCTGTGGAGCTAAAACTTCTAAATCCATAGTATTCGACGTTTGTTCCATTGTGTCGTGAAACAATATGTTACTTTGTTTGCATGTTCATTATAAATAAAATCTCAAGGCTGAATTGTCCCGTTCGTATTTCCGACTCCCTGATTGGCATAGAAACAGACAAGGGATCTTGTCCCGTTAGAAAATCTTATCCAGCAATGATGTAAACTACCGTCTGTATCCATTAGGCTTAGAAACATCAAACAAGTTGACCAATAAACAGAACAGGACCATAAAACAACATCAAACCATATAACCAACAAACCCTATAACCATCAACAAACAAAACAGAACTAAGAAACTACATCAAACAATATAACCATTAAACCATATAACCATCAAACCATATAACCAACAAACACTATAACCATCAGACACTTTGATTGGCATTGTTGTAAACCCCTGTCTGTATTCTAAGTTTCTGATTGGCCTAGAAAGAGGCAAGTGATCTTGTACCGTTAGACTCGATTATAGATGGCAGCACAGGTGCCCCATCTGTGCTGGCACTGTCATCCCTACTGACAACTCGGCTCTAATAGTGTACTTCTTGTTTTGATCTGAATCTATTTTTAGGAGTTATTAGTTATTTTATTTTTTTACTATGGGCCGTAATCGTCTCTTACTTGGCTACCGCTGCAACCTGGACATCTATATAATGAATATTTATAACACTTCAGTTAGTATTCTTTGCTATGAAATTGGGGATTTTGCAAAGCTTTCCCGTATAATAACATTTTAGTCACATTCAGTAATGTGAGCTGCCTAGTGCAGTGGAAGTGCTTTGGGCCTTTGCCACGGAGATGGATGGATCAGAACCTCATCAAACCTTTCTGGGCCTTAGGTCTGGTGTTCTTTGATTAGATTTAGATTCACCAACTTCTTAAGCTACTCTTGATAATAAAAATTTCAGTTACTATCAAAATTAACAAACACATCAAAATTAAAATTATGGCTCAGACATCATAAATATTTTTGCAGTTTGCAGCTAAATAAAATTATTTTATTTAAATTTTCAGAAATTATTCTAGTTTCAGTTTAAAAATAATTTTTTTGTTAAAACCCCTCAAAAATTACCGCATTTTACGTAATTATGGACAATTATGTAAAAAATACCGTATTGACCAACACCATTTATGATGAACTATATCGGTCCTTTATGAAAAAATTACTACAATCAAGTAGATAACTAAATCGAATGCACACAATGACGTGTTATTCCAATGATCATGTTTTAGTGTAATTTAAAATGAGCCATTGAACAACTCTCTACGATGTTCCAGTGCCAAGCTATCTGTGGAAAAGAAAGAAGAAAAAAGAAAGAAAAAAAAGATACTGTTTAGGCAGAATGCTGTAGTAGCTGCCACTTTTCTTGATTGTCAAGCCATTATATTTCCCTTCCTGTTCAAGCCAAGTGACAGAAAGTTTCCTAACCAGGGGTTTTAGACATGGGGGTTCTAATGGTGTACTATTTGTTTTGATCTGAACTGATTTGATCAGACTTTTTTTTAGGAGCTATGGGTTTTTATATTTCTTAACATTGAACGTGATCGTCTCTTACTAGGTTGCAAGGTACCGCTGCAACCCGGATTTAAAAAATTGTTTTTTAACTACAAAAGGTTTTTATCCCATCAATTTTTTTTAAATGAGTCATTGAACAACTCTACGATGTTCAACTGCCATGCTATCTGTGGAAAAGAAAAGAGAAAAATAAAGATGCCGCTTCAGCAGAATGCTCAGGGACAGAAAGTATCCTACATAAGGGTTTCAGACAAAGCGTTTTAATAGTGCAGTTTTTGTTTTGACCTGACTCTATTGTTATGAGTTATGGGTTAATATATTTCTTAACATTAGGCTTGTTTGCCTCTTACTAGGTTACTAGCTACCGCTGCACCTTGGATCTTTCAACAGGAGCCATTAAACATTTCTCTATGGTCTTTTGATAGTCCGCTAGCTCTTGTGAAAGAAATGTAACCTCATGTGACGTCATATATACCACAGACCTCTTTTCCTTTTCCCTTTTGCATTAGTTACTATGAGATAGACATAGGTCCTTACTGTAATCGTTCCTTAATGTAACTATTAATAACTACTACATGAGAGATTCTTTTGACTTACACCATTTATGATGAACTATATCGATCCTTTATGTAGAACCCGTCACTTAGGAAGCATCGGTTTGAATCCCATCGCTGACAGTATTTTAGACCAAAGCAAACAAATTACTTGTTTGAATCATAAATTATAATCTTATTTTATTTACTATGGGCTGAATTTCGTTCTTTACTGTAAGCCGCTGCAAACCGGATTAGTTTCAACTGGGGTTCATTCTATGCTATATGATTACAAACAGGAAAAAGCCTACGGCTTTTTCTTCTTTGAAATAGTAAGATACAAACATCAAACAATCAAGTAGCTAACTAAGTAAAAGACGACTAAGTAAGAGACGATTCTCAAAGAATCAGGCAGCTAACTAAGTCCAATGTATGCAATGGTTTGTTCTTCTAATGATCGTCTTTTAATATAAAACATGTACAAAGATATATTAACAAATTTAATATCATGACTTATATGTAATTTTTATATTATGAGTCTCTGATACTACAGTGGTCACTATCCCTGTCTGTCATGCTGAAGACCCGGGTTCGATTCCCCGTCAGAGAAAATTTTTAATATATTGAAGTTAAAGTAGTTTTGATCTAAAACTTTTTTCAGGAGTTATGGGTTACTTTAGTTTTTACTATGGGGCGTGATCGTGTCTTACTAGGTTGCTAGCTACCGCTGCAACCCGGAACCCCTGCAACCCGGATTGACAACCCAGATTATGTAAACCCTGATTACAAACAGGAAAAAGCCTACGGCTTTTCCTTCTTTGGAGTAGTAAGACACGACTCTCAAAGAATCAAGCAGCAAACTATGTCCAATGTATGCAATGGTTTGTTCTTCTAATGATCGTCTTTTAATATAATCAAACTAAGTCTAATGTCTCCCATGGCTTGTTCTTATTAGGTTTATGATACCGATGAAAATTACATAATCCCTATTTGTTTTCCAGTTAACATTGGCTAGATGTCGTTCTTTACTATAAATTTTAGTTACTATTGAGACGGATCTCTCTTACTATACAGTTCGTTATTAGAATAGGCTAGAGCTCGTTCTTTATTATAATGGTACACGATTATGATTTGTGTACAAAAATCGAATATCTTTGAAAAGACTGCAGTATGAAAAGACATCAAAAATGCAGCTTTTAGTGGAAAAATGTATTCTCTTTCAGAAATGATTTATTTTAGTTACAAAAGATTTTTAACCCAATTAATTTCCTTTAAATTGAGTCATTGAACAACTCTCTACGATGTTGCAGTGCCAACCCATTTGTGGAAAAAAAAGAAAAAAAAATATACAGTTTAGGCAGAATCACAGTTTATATAATTAGCAGTATGATCTTTCCCTATCTCACCCATTATAAAATCCCGGACCGAGGTTGAAGTGCTCCAGAGAACCTATAAACACAAGCGACATTAGATCTTTTCACGGGTAGACAAGTCAGATCTCTCTTGAACGCGAAACTTGGCTTCAACGTTGGAACACTAATTTTGAAGAAACTAATTTTAAATTACTTTATTCCAATACATACATGAAAATCGGTAATTAGTAGTGCAATGTTATTATTAGATGTTTTTAGGAACTAAAAATAGGTTTCGAAGTCTCAAGTTGGTTTCAAAGGCATTTTGAGAAAGTTTCTGCCAAAATACGTGTTCCAGGGTAATTGGACCGCTGATGGCAGATCAAATGAGAGGAGCTGTTTGTACGCGC
>JAQQPU010004291.1:6042-18767 GCA_029168905.1 Artemia sp. Kazakhstan ARC1039 | reverse complement strand
GATAAACCATCCAGTTGCGGATCCAGAGGGGGGGGGGCGAGGGGTACTCCCTAAAGTAGTGTAATTTACCTAATTAACGCAAGTTTACATTAATTAAACTTGCTCCTAACGTAACTTTATCGGGTCAACCTATTTTGCGCCCCCCCCCCAAAAAAAAAATCCTGGATCCGGCCCTGAAACCATCACACCTATTCCACCATTTATTAGAAGAAAAAAATTCCTTATTTTCACAAATTTCATCAATCCCTCGCCCCCTTTTTTTATAAAATCTTACATAGGCCAATCAGTTGAGTCCACTGTACATAAATAATAGATTGTCATAATTTGTACATAAATTAAGTCATACCTGCGAGATTGGACAGTTGCAAACCACTTGGCCGGGTCATCAAGTTTTTTTCTGCTTTCGCAATTACGAATAATGCACTTTCTAACCATTTCTCATTGATTGACGTAAACACACTAATCCATAAGTGCACAAATAAGTGGGAGGAGCTTTTTGTTCGCACCGAGAATGAAGAGCCAGAAATCATCTGCGGTAAACTTACTGCTAATTATATAAACTGTGGGCAGAATGTTGTAGTAGCTGCCACTTTTCTGGATTTTCAAGCCAATATATTTCCCTTGCTGTTCAAGCCAAGGGACAGAAAGTTTCCTATACAGGGGTTTCGGACAAGGCGGCTCTAATGGTTACTTTTTGTTTTGATCTGACTCTTTTTTTTAGGAGCTACGGGTTTTTATATTTCTTAACATTGGACGTGATCGTCTCTTACTAGGTTGCTAGTTACCGCTGCAACCCAGATTAGATTCTTAATAGAAGTAGTTTGTAATCACATATCTGTATGCAGACAATGGCCTAATTGCATAACGTAAAACCTTTGCCTCGGGGGTATGGTATCATTGGGGCATAATTCTTAGACCGTTTGACTATTTTTAACAAAGACTATTTTTAGAGGGGATACCTAAGCCTTCTCTGAGATATTGCTGAGAAGCCCTTTTGATAACCAGTATGAAGATAGTGCGTTTGTGTTTTGTTCAATATCCTCCTGCCTCTTTTATAACTTGGATGCATATAGTGTCTTGAATTAGTTCAGTATTAGACGAAATTTCACCTCAATACCCTTAGCATTTTGGGAAACGCCCAGGATCAAACATTCCCCACTTTCCAGATGTTAAATCGTGGATCTAAAAAATGGACACACTCCATAATTTAAATTCCTTGTCCCGGGGCTGTAAGGGGCATGGTATCCAAGAAGAAACAACTGTTAGGGCTTTTGGACATTTTGAATAAAATGGCTTTTCAAAAATTTTTATCAGTATTAAGGGGGTCATCTAAAATAGCAATAGGAGAAGGGAGTGGTTGCTCACTGATCTCTCTTTAACATCCCCCTCAATATCGTAAGCAGCACAATAGCACCATCTAAGTAAAGAATGATGTTGGCAAAATACATTATTTAATTACTAAGTTTTTGACCGAGGCACTTCGTATAGAAAAAGTTGTCTTAGAAACTTCGAAAGGGACTCATTCAATTCAATACTGAAAGTTCCAGCGCCCTTTTTAAGGGTCAAAAGTGATTGGAGGGCAGCCAATCCCCTCCTCAAGCCCATAATTTCCCAAAACACATTCGATCGTGCCCTTGTCAAAAGGACGTAAATCAGGAATTACTGAGTATATTAATTTGGAACTTTCAGGAAATGATAAGGGAGATGATGAATTGACCAAAAAGGCAATATTTCCACGCTACTACAATTACTGCTAAAACTACCACCACTACTACTACTACTACCACTAAAACTACTAGTAGTGCTACCAAGGCTGCAAAACTGAAATGTACATCTGAGGAAACGATGAGGGTAAAGTTGAACTAAATCAAAACTTATTATAGGCATACAGATTGCTTATACACGCACTTTTACAGTTTGCTTATGTATAAGAAACAAACGATTGCTCATTCAGGAAATTTTGAGGGGTAAAATTGAACTGAATCACAACACGCCGTCCATATGAAGGTTGTCAAAAGGACGTATCAGCAATGTCTTAGGAACAGTTTGGTGTAAGAAGTTGAAACTTACAGGGCCTATTGTGGGGAGATATCTAACTAACAAAAGGACAATATTACTATCCTAATGCTACAGCTTCTGATCATATTACTGCCACTACTATTACTACTGGTACTAATACTACTGCCTCTAAAGGTAAGGCAAATATTGGGGAATTCTGAAACTTTATTCAACTAAACTGGTACACACTATGCCCATACCAGTTGTCAAGAGAACGTATCAGCAATGCTTCAGGAACGTTTGATGATATTAAGTTGTAACTTTCAGAGTGTGTTAAAGAGGATGTTGAAAAAAACAAGGATGTTATACGCATACTGGTACTAATACTACCACACTTCTTGCTACTACGCAAGATAAGGGTATTAATGTGAAGCCTTCAAGGAATATTTAGGCGGATGTTGAACTACACACGAAAGTTGAACCTTTCAGCGTGTGTTGAAATGGATATTGAAGAAAACCAAAGGTGCCATGTGCATACTGCTACAACAACTATTGCTAATGCACAATCTAATGGTATTAAGGTGAAGCTTTCAAGGAATATTAAGGCGGATGTTGAAATAAATCAAAACCCACTATGAACGTAGCTTTTCAAAAGGGTGACAAGGCAATATCTCAAGAACAGGCTACATTATTAAGTTAGACCTTTCAGTGTAAGTTGCAGCGGATTTTGAACTAGCCAGACGACACTATGTGTGTACTTTTGACACTGCTTCTACGGTCACTGTAATTAGTGACACCAAGGGTATTAAAGTGAAACTTTTAGGGGGAGTTTCAATTAAGCGAAAAGACTATATGCATGTTGGCTTTCAAACGGGTATATAAGCAATATTATAAGCAGCACTGCTCTATCATAGCTAGTAATATCGCTGAAACATTTAAAGGAGCTCATTCGATTAAAAATTAAAAGCTCTAGTGCCCTTTTTAAGAGTCAAAAGTGATTGGAGGGCAAGCAGCTCCCCTTCCTAGCCCTTTGATTTTCCAAACACATAAAATAAAAATTTTGAGGCAGTCATTTTGTTCAGGAAGTTGAACGGTCCAGTAACTATGTCTCTATGGATACTGGGCATGTCAACCCCCACAATTATGTAATTTTCCACTTATGCTTTAAATGTAAATGTTGCTTTAAAACTAAATCAAAAGGCACTGTTTGTTTGCTGGTTGCGAATAAGAAATCTCAGCAAAATCCCATGAATGAATAGTGGTATTAAGTTGAAATTTTCAGGGCTACTACTATTACTACTTCTTCTCTTAAAATTTAACTAAATCAATAGAGCGTAAGCGTATCCAGGTTGTCAAAGCGCAGAGGTAGAATTTTATGGGAATGGTATTTAAGTTTTATTTTTTGGGAAAACTTGAGGAGGTATAGAACTAAATTAAACAATACCATTTTTCTCAAGATTTTCAAAGGGTGTATGTTGTTAAAAATAGTAGAAAAAGTTTCTCCAACATAAAAATAGCAAGCCAAACTATGGATTCTTATAGAAAAAAGACAAAAACATATAAAATATTATTTTTTTTTCAAGAAAAAGACCATGGCAATAAAAAACAAACATAAATTAATTAAAAAAACTTTTCCAACAAAGTAAGTTCTTCAAAGAAAGGTAAAGAGCTCCACTAAACTAAAAATGAGTAGAAA
Organism: Artemia sp. Kazakhstan ARC1039; assembly: GCA_029168905.1. Classification (NCBI taxonomy): domain Eukaryota; kingdom Metazoa; phylum Arthropoda; class Branchiopoda; order Anostraca; family Artemiidae; genus Artemia; species Artemia sp. Kazakhstan ARC1039. Next base: position 15,073 of record JAQQPU010004291.1, on the reverse strand, counting down.
TTAAGTCACTTACTCTTCTAAGCGTAAAACTATCAAAAATCACAATCCATAAATAAATGAAATCGAAAACGAACAAAAATTACAAAAAACAACCATGTTAAACTCAAAACGAGTAGAAATTAACATGAGTAGGGCTGACAACCCACACGCCTTCTCAGGACCATAACGAAATTTGCACTTTACTGAAAAAAATATACATTTTAAATGTTTTCGCTTTGTTAATTTTAGAAAAAAAAAAATAGAAAAAAAAGACCTTAAGGAATAAATAACAGTATATATATTGAATTGGCAATCCACGGTTTTTTTAAAATGTAAGGTCCAAATTATGTTCTGGTCTTGAGAAGTTTACAAAATGAACCATTTCACGGATGTTCATTAAATAAAGTGAACAATACACAGAACTTTGACAGCCGAAGGCGCTAAGCAGTCTGCGGTGCCTCCATCACTCCCTCTTCACTCCATAAAATATTTAATAGAAAGGTAGGTTCATTGGCATCAGGTTTGAAGCAAAATGACAAAATTACTTTCAACTGCGTTACTGGAAGCGAAAATTTCGCCCGTGTCCCTACTAATACAACCTCCCCCGACCTTAGCCCTACAATAAACAATTTGTTTGCAGAAAGCAGGTATGTTATACCATTTTATTTAGTCAGAACCACACAAAGTCTTTCGATTTGTGCGATTGGAGCACTGGATTTGGTACTTTATCCCTCTTTAGAAGAGGGATAAATCCCCCCTTTCTACTTTAATTTTTTTAGAAGAAAAGTTGAGATTTTTAGCTGGAATTATGGAAGGTTGAATAATGTGAATAAATAGAAAATAAAAAAATCGCCCGTATTATCTTTAGGTCCTCCCCATTTAGGGCAAAAAAAGGTATTCAGGGGTCAATAACTATAGCCTTAATGGATAGCAAAGAAACATAACTATAGCATTATATCCTTTTTGTTGTACTGTTGTCAAACGATTTGAGAATACCAAAAGTACTATTTTAAGCGCATTCGATACCATAAAGAATCATCTCATCTCGTCCACTATAAACTTTTTTTTAAGTTTGTGTGGCCAAACTATTTGGAATTGATTGGGCGATCTTGCCCAATAACAACTTGTAGAGCATGGATAAGCGACCCGAATAAACGGCAGAAAACTAAAAGCCGACATATACTTTCCCTTAAATGCTAGAAAAACCTTGTAACTTCTCTTGTTTCGTTCTGGAGATAGATATATTTAATTTTAGAGAAACTTGTATCATTTGGAAGTGTAAATTTTGTTTTTTCGATCAAATGGAGCAAAATTGTCTTCTTAAAATTCAGTAAAGGCTTGTCCCTAAAAATGTTCTAGCATACCTGCTAGGATGCCAAAATCCCCTCAAAAGAAATGTCATTTGATCAATTTGAAAACTCTTCGAATTTTCTGTGGTGCAGCCCGCTTTGATTGTAATTTTTGCCGACAAAATTCCATTGTCTTTTCAGTCCAACTTCATAATCATATCACAAATTCTCAATAGGTATCAATGATAAGTAGTCCCCTGGGAAAATTCTCTAATGGACTCTTTGCCTTTGGAACAGTCAGCTGACATTGAGGCTCACAAAATGATGTTTAAGGTATCGACACCTCTTAAACAAACCATTCCAAATTTTAAGTATCCTAAGCATTTTTGAGGTCTCTTTTTCTTATTTATTTTCCTTGAAGTTTTATAATAATTAGGACTACAAGTTTAAGCACACCCTTTATACTTTCTCTAAAGATAATTACACACTACTCAAATAGTTAAAGCTTACTGCTACATTCCTACAAAATGGAAAAAGCAATGTTTTTTTTCAAGCTTTCACGTCAAGTTTCAATCGCCTTGAACGTCGAACGCCAGGCTTGAAATGGCCACGTCAAGTTTTTCTGCAATTTTTTTAATTTTGAAAATAACTGTTATGTAAATTTTATATACACATTCTAATTCTGATTTTCTTTGCTGTGGATTCTAATAAAATAATCAACAAAGTTAGCATGAACTGATGAAAATATATTCATTTTTATCCTTCTTTTTACTTTTTTGCGTGTTACTAGTGACGTATATTTTCTACTTCTTGATTTGGAGCTCCATATCTATTCTACGTTCTCCATTATATTTTCCATAAAAATCCCTATGTAGTTTTCTTTGATGGAGGTTCAAAGTCAAATTTTTTAGAAACATTCGTTTTAGATTTAGCTTAACCATACAGTGTTTCTCACATATGATATTTTTTCCTTATGTCTAGCCAAAATAGAACTGTCAGAACACTTTTTCTAACATACGACCCACTCGCACGGTTTATTTCATGTATGGATTCTTCAATGAGTATGCAAACAATGTAAGTGGACAATCATCTCTGTGAATTGCTTGATGCCCGTTTAATATCGAAGCCCGTGCAAAAGTTCTATTTCATACAACACACTTGTACAATTGTTCTCTTGTATGGATTTTTCGGTGCGTATTCAAACGAGAAATGACAGAGAACTTTCTCTCACAAAAGTCACATTTGTATGGTCTATCTCCTTGGTGGATTGTTTGATGCTGCTTTAAAGTTGAAACCTGAGCAAAACTTTTATTGCATATCTCACATTTGTAAGGTTTTTCTTTAGTGTGGATTCGCCGGTGCGCCTTTACAGTTGAAGCATGGGCGAAATTTGCGTTGCATATGAGACATTTGTATGGTTTTTCTCCAGTATGAGCTCTTTGATGTCTCCTCAAATTGGAACTATCAGAAAACTTTTTCTCACATAGGTCACATTTGTACGGTTTCTCTCCGGTGTGAATTCTTCGATGCTTAATTAAATGTACAGCCTGGGCAAAATTTTTATTACACATTTCACAATAGTAAGTCTTTTTTTCAGTGTGAGTCCTTTCAGTCGTCTTCACTTCTGATTTTACATTTAGATTAAATAATTGTATTCCCATAACTTCATTATTACGTAAAGGCGGAGGAGCTATAATACCTAAAATAGGAAGAATGTTAAAACTTGAAAATTAAAATTCTTTATAACCAACTTTTGAAGAATTTTCTTTCTAGATTGTAAAGTTCCAAAAAACCTCTTGTCAAATTTTAGCGGTAGAAAAACATAGCGCTTTTCAGGAGGTTAAAAAATATTCAGAAACAAGAAAAGACTCTTCCATACTTAGATAACAAGCTTAAATAGCGTGACAACTACCGCTGGATAAATATTAAAAGAAAAACAACATTAATTTACAACTCAAATAAACCCTTAGAAAAAAGCAATAGCGATAAATTCTATTCTATATTAATTTATGCACAATTATGTAAAGCAGGCCTTCCAGAACGCATTATATTAAATACCTAACTAAACCTAACCAAAATACCAACTCTGTATATAAAATATTTAATTAAAATATAGCTACAATGTAGTTTATTTCAGTGAACCTCAGCTAATTCTCTCCGAATATATAATGGTAAATGGGTTTTTCGCTGATTCAACTGGGCAAACTTTTCGAGTGGGTTCTGAATTGTAGAGGAGTACCAATTGACTTATAATATGGAATTTTAAAAGTCCCACTGTTTAAGACAATGCACTAATTGTGCATTGTCTTTAGTTTTGCCTTGACACACGATTACCCCATTAAATAATCCCACTTTCTTCCAATATCTAAAAATGTATTTAATACATCTGAATCATACCCGGCCCTACCCGAGATATAATTTGAGGTATCGGGCCCTTAAAATCCTGATTAATTGCATTTAAAACATTTAAATAATTTGGAGGTATGTATTGAGAATAATTATTTTAAATTTCTAAGTTGTTTTTCACTAGGCTAGGTAATTTTCCATCCTGAAAGTTTTAGCTGCAGAAGTGAACTTTAAGGTTTCAAACAGTTCAGGGTAAAGAACTGTGGGTAAAAAGCGAATCAAGTTAATAGTAACTAAAATTCAAAAAAGTGTTTTGACAAGTCAAGAGCCACAGAAGATTTGCCAGTTTTTTGAAAAAGGGGGAAAACACCATAAAAGGGAAGGGATCTTGGCAAACATAACAACATCAAATTCAGCATATCAGTGAATCCTAATTTTTAGTTTCAAGCTGCAATGTACAAAAATCTAGAATTTTAGATTTGTTTCCAGGAGAAAGACGACGAATTCTTGTATATTTTTTTTTTAACTCGAGCTAATGGTCAAAGAAGATCGGAAAAGGACTAATTCAGGCGGAAATTGAAAGTTCTAGCACCTCTCTTAAGTAACCAAGAAGATTATAATACAAGAAAGTGGTGTTTGCTGCCATTTTGTGGCTTCAAACAACAATTTTGTCTCAAACTGATTTGGATTAAAAATTATGAGATATCCAATAGCTTTGAAAGTTTATTAAGCATCCCAGTTGCAGAGAAGGTATTGCTGCATGGTGACATAATCGTTCCTTAAAAGTTCATAGTCAACACAAGATAAATAGTTAATATCGATTTTTAGCTTAATGCTTAATTTAATTAAGTTGATTCACTTAGTTTTTTTACGAAATTATGTTTAGTGACGTATAATTGCGCATCAGCTACTAGGGAGAGAGGGAGTGGGGTGGCGGGTCGCTGTGTAAGCATAGGGGGGGGGGCAAAAAAGGGTATTCCAATAGCAAAACCGTCTAACTCTCCATAAACCTTCAAATAAATATAGAAGAGTATATGGGAGGAGGGAGGGGGAGGGGGTAAAAAATAATCTTCCATCTCCTTTCCTTTAGACTAAGCTTAAATAAGACTTCCAAGGTGTGAAGCCTCCCTTTATATTTCACAAAATGTTATCCGATATTCATAATAAAGCTTCTCTTAACTAAATTGTTTGCTTCATATTTCAAAAAATTAAACACAGGGATGTCTAAGTGTACGTCAGCCATTATGAAGATGGAGCAGGGGTTCATTTTGCAGAGGAGGGAGCAGACGTCTTAGAGTGTATTTTAATACCCAACATCCTAACTTAAATTGAGCTTTAACAGGAATATAGAAAAAGTTTTGGAATAGAAACTGATATCTAATCCTTCTATTACTGATTCCCGAGAAAAGTTTTGGTCTAATACTTTATTATTGCTGCTAGATGGTGTGGGGGGGGGGGAGTACCCTCCTATTGCGACAATATTTTTATTCAGCATAAAATATCACAAAATTCACAATGGCTCTTGTGTTTCAGCAAGCGTTCTGGAGGAACTGGGACAGAGTCAAACTTCAAGTTTCAAGTTATGGCTAAAATAATGTTCCATAGTTAGACTTCCCACAAGAAATGACTGCAATCCAACCATGACCCCATTGCCTCCCATCTTAGAATGAAAATCCAAGGTTTAACACTGGATGGTGCATCAAACTACGACTCCCGAAGTTAAAGTGGCAGTAGCACACCATTAAACAAATGTTAGCTGCTTTTATTATTTTAGAAGACAACATTCACGTTCTTAGCAAAAGAAACAGTGTTATTTCTGCAGTCACACGGACCTTCTTGGTATGAAAGGTATCTGACCCTGAACAGATACATTTCCTTCTACTGAAACAACGTGTTTTCGCAATAAATTACCCAGATGAACTTCGGAGACAAATTGCAGCTGTTATTGAAATCGTAGTAGTGGTAGAAGTAGTTGCAGTAGTAGTAATAGCGTCCACATAATGTCTTTTGGTCAATTGATAACCCCCTCATCATTATGTGAAAGTTTCAACTTGTTAGTCTAAGTCATTCCAGAGATACACTATTATGACAACCTGCATGCACATAGTGCGTTTTGACTTAATTCAAAACTCCCTGAAAGATTTTTCTTAATACCCTAAGCCTTTTGGGACACCAAGGATCAAACATGCCCCCCTTTCCCCAAGGGTTGCGGTAGGAGGGGCTGTAATCCTCCGAGGCATAGTTATTGGACCTTTTAACTATATTGAAAAAAACGGCTGTTCCAAAATTTTTCGGATGTGTTTGGGGAAATGACGGGCAGGGGTGGTGGTACTGCATGCCCTCAAATCACTTTTGACTCTTAAAAAGGGTACTAGAGATTATAATTTCCATGTAGATTACCTGAAAGTTTCAACTTTATACCCTTTTATATTCTTGAGGTATTACATCTATGCCATTTGGACATCTCAGATGAACAAAAACCATTTTGATTTAGTTGAATAGCTGTAGTAATAGTCGTAGTAGGGGTCATAAAATCACAGTAGCAGCAGTCGTAATAGCAATCGAAAATGAACAAAAAGAATAGCAGATGTCCTTTAGTAGTAGTAGTGGTTGCAGTAGTACTAGCGTAAGTAGTAGAAGTAGCAGAAGTAGTAGTCTTCTACTTCTTAAAGCTCTCACCCTAAGGGCTGTAGGGGATTGTCATCCCAAGAGGCATTGTTATTGGATCTTCCAACTATGCTGAACAAAATGACTATATCAATGTTTTGATCAGAAGTCTTTGGGAAAAAAAGGGAAGAGGGAGGGGAGAAGGTTGCCCTCCAATCACTCTTGATTCTTAAAAAGGGCACTACAGATTGCAGTTTCCAATCGAAGGAGTCCCTTCCGAAGCTTATACGATAGCTCCTTCCATACGAAGTACCTTGATAAAAAAAAAAGACAAAAAAAACACCTATATATACACAATAGCAACTTAGAGCCCCTGTCCTTAGGGCTGCGGGGATCATGCCACCCCAGGATGCATAGCTATTGGACCTTTCAACTGTTGTGAACAAAATGTCTATCTCAAAGACCTGATGAAATCTCATTGGGGAAAGAGCAGCTAAAACGGACGTGCAAGGGTGATAGTTCCTATTCAATCACTTAAGACTCTTAAAAAGGGCACAAGATAAATTTTCGATAGAAGGAGTCCCGTCCAAAATTTCAACAACAGCTCCTTCCATCCAAAGAGGCCAAGGAAAAAAAACAATTCATTGAAACATTATCGTATTAGTAGTAGTTGTAATAGTGGTAGTCATAGCTGGTAGAAGTGGTAGTCGTAGAGATAATTGTCGCAGCAGTGGTAGTCGTAGTACTCTCAGTAATCGTAATTTGCAGCAAGTGTCTTTTGCCTACTTCAAAATCTCCCTCAAAATGCCCTGAAAATTACAATTTAATCTGAAAATTACAATTTAATCCTATGTCCATCCTGAGATATTACTGATACGCCCTTCTGACAATCTCCATTCTTGTGTTTTGATCCTTGTGTTTTGATTTAGGTCAACGTCACCCTTAAACATTGAATCTTGATCTAGATCTAGAGCGCATGGTGCAAAGAAATCTTTTTTGGATAAAACCCTGTTTTACATTGTGAGTAATTTCCTAGTCGACAATGATTTGAAGATTTTTTATAATCAGATTATCTATGGTTTGGTTATTTTAACCGTTTTGATTTCCCCTGGGAACAACTATTTTAGCTCAGTGTTGCCGATTGGAGGTTGCCAATAGAAGACTTCCCTCCTTGAATCTATTGTGCATGTTTCATCTCTTTCGTTTCTATTTATCCATGATCTTCCTTGTGGATATTTTAAATGAATTTCTTTTTTCTACATGAGCTGTTGAAACGTCCGGTTGATTAAGTTCATCAAGTTTACGATGGTGAGAATTAAAAACGAAAGTAGTTTTCTTTTTAAGAAACAGTCCCTTCATAGTGAGAATCATGGTGTAATTTTTGGTTGAAAAAAAAAATTCATAATAAAGAAAATGGAAACAGAAAGAGTTATATTTTCGGCTAAAATGGTTGCAACACTGTGAATACCAAATAATAAGAAAAGTGCAAATACCTTCTACCTTCGATAGATCTCGAAAAACAGGAAAAAATAAAACTTCGAGATTCAGAAAAAAATTGCTCCGTTTGTTCGAAATGACAAAATTCACACTTTCCAATGATAAAAGTATCATTAAAACTGATAAGATTCTCGAGTAAGGAGGTGTCGGCTTTTTGACTATTGTATATATCTGGTACTTCCTACTGGAAATAGACTAATTCTTGTTTTCAAGATTTTCGTCTTTGTTTTATTGAGTTACAGTAATTTTCCGTGTTTTTGTACCTTATATATATGTGTATGTATGTATGTGTATGTATGTGTATATATATATGTATGTATATGTATGTATGTGTATGTATGTATGTGTATATATATATGTATGTATGTGTATATATATATGTGTATGTGTGTGTATATATGTGTGTATGTGTATATATATATATATGTATGTATGTGTGTATGTGTGTATGTGCGTATATATGTATGTGTATGTATGTGTATATATGTGTATATATGTATATATATATATGTATATGTATGTGTATATATATATATGTATATGTATATATGTATATATGTGTATGTATATATGTATATATATATATATATTCAGACTTGCTCAACTTGACAGCTTATTTTTATCGGAATTGTTCATTTTTTCTTTTTTTTTTTCTTTTTTTTCTGTAACTATGCGAATTTTATTATGTACTAACAACTTGGGATGTTTGTTTCGAACTCAAATGCATATTTGGAACAAAAAGTTGATTATTTGATTTAATATTATCAATATTTAGGATGTTATGCTTCCGTTCTTGGTTAGGGTTGCTATTCATCTATCTACCACTCATTACTGCGAATAATTTGATTGTCTTTATATTTTTTTTCGGCAGCTAAGTCATATAGAAAAAATGTTCGTAGAAAAATGAAAAGGGGTCATGCCATCTCAGATTATAACTCATATTGCCCCTATTAAGGGCCAAAACCTATTGGCAGGCAGCTAACTATGGGCCAACACACAATGTTTTTCATAGTTTTTCCTACTCTGCTCTCTTTCCTTTGGTTCCTCAAAATTACTTCATAGTCCCAGATTTCCAGGGGGAGGGCAAAAGAAGGCAAAGTATTTTTCGTTTCAGTAACTATTTGTAAATATGTATTTGTAAGTGAGTTTTTTAGTTTTTTTTTCTAATAGTTTTTTTCTAATGCCATATTTTAAGTAGTAGGCTAAATATGTCACTCAGTTATATATTTCTGTATATAACTTAGATAGGCCTAGTCAGTGAGTTACACATATTTATAAGTAGTAGGTTAAATATGTCACTGAGTTATATATTT